>CAUYQG010025546.1:0-17526 GCA_963574415.1 Tarsius wallacei
TTAAAATGTAATGTCATTTACTTTTTTTTTGTTTTTTGAGTGGAGTCTCACTCTGTCGCCCAGACTGGAGTGCAGTGGCCTCTCCCGGCCACCGCAGCCTCGACCAGCTGGGCTCCGGCGATCCCTCCGCCTCAGCCTTCCCAGTAGCTGGAACTACAGGCGCGCACTACCACGCCCGGCTAATTTTTTTTTTTTGATTTATTGTAGAGATGAGGTTTCGCCAAGTTGCCCAGGTGGGTCTCGAACCCGTGGGCTCAGGCAATCCACTCACCTCAAGCTCCCGAAGCGCGGGATTACAGGCTGAGCCACCGAGCCCGGCTATGTCATTTACTTTTTGTCTAGTGATATAAGGATACTTTTTTCTATTACTTAAAGTTCTATATTTTTAAATAATCCTATATAGGTACACATATTATTTACCATGCATAAAATATTATATATTATTATATAGACCATAATGTACTACACATATGTAGAATACTTTATATAAGTTATATAGTTTATATATAAATTATATATTAATATAATGACATGTAGCATCGACTGCATTGTGTAGATGTATAGTACACTATGGTTTATATAATAATATACATGAGAGAGGACCCCCCAAAAATGAAATTTGTTTTAGAGTATGGGCCCCTTGTAGTACGGTCTTCCCCTGCCAGATAAATGTTCTGGGAACACATCAGCATCAGTGTACCAGCTAGTGTTTTTGTGAGAGCCTGCTTTCAGCTTCACTGAATTTTTTTTTGTTTTAGATTCTTTCAACGCATTTGCCTATTTCATGACGGGTGATTTACGAGTGCATTGCCCACACTTAACTGAGTGTTCAGCAGCTTTTGACCAAAAACAGCATGACCTCATGCCATTTTTGGCATAAAATGAATATCAAATTATGTATTTCCCAAGTATTTTTCCAATATTAATATTTAGTATTTTCAAAATTATTTTACTTGAAATATATGTGATTATTGGGAAAATATTTGTACATTTGTTTTTAATAATTGAAGAAAATATGTACACATTTATATGTAATGAATATTATTTTATTCAATTATTGAAAGTTTTCAGTTATTAAAGTTTTTTTATTGCTTATCAGTAAAGCCTTTTAATGTTCTTTCTAAACTACCGCATACCCTTGTTGAGTCCCATCTTCACTGAGGGCTGTCATTTAATTATTCCAGTTCTCTGACAATGACTTTATCATATTAAATTTTAAAATATTTTTCTGTTAATCAATGTTATATTCTTCTTCCTTTCTGTGCAATTGTGGTCTGTGATATACCTCATGAAAATGTTGAAAATTTCACATGATAAAACAAAATAAAATCTGGGCACATTTTTACTTACAATGAGAAAGCTTACCTAACCTTTCTAATCACTATACCAATGTAAAAATGGAACTAATACTTTTAACTAAATCAATGTGAGAGTCCTCTGAATAATAGCAATATAAGCTAATAAAAGCAGTTTGATTCTGACACATTAATTTTGCAAAAATAATACTTACTTATTTTTTAGCTTTTAAAACACTTTATGGTGCAACTTGAATTACTTTTAAAGGTCACCATTTGCATTTGCTTTTTTAAAGCCTCGTTCCTCTTATGTGATATGAGCATGTGTTTCTGCCAAGCTTTGATTTTCTGTAACAAGCATGGAAGAGCACTTTGATAATTAGAAGAGCTTACATATTCCCAAATATTCTATAATCCATTCCATTGATCTGAGGAATTTCCTGGTTGGACTATTATCTCAATACTGAGCATACGGAGGGAGAGTCGTTTTTTTTCCATTTGAAAAGGCTAAATATTACACATAGAGACAACATCACATGTATGAAGATACTTTTCTAGTCAAGTTTTAATAGCTGTAAGGAAGAAACACTAAAACATCTTTAAGAAGAAAAAGAGAGAGAGAGACCAAAAGGTCATTAAGCCCAGAGATTGTGAGTTCTTTAAACCCCAAGAAGCATGTTTTCTTGGCATTCAATACAACTAAACTTTATTGATGTAAACTCTCTTTCTTGAGAATTTAATATAATTGGACTAGAATTCATCTAAAATTTGAACTAATTATACTAAATGTAAACTTCTTATGGTTTTATTAAAACTGCTTTATCTCCCAGAGTTTATATTATTAAAATAGATTGAGTTACTCTATGTTCTGAAAATAAAATAATTTTATAAAAATGAAACATTTGGTCAGACTAGTGGCTCAGTCTGTAATCCCAGTACTTTGGGAGGCCGAGGTGAGAGGACTGCCTGAGCCTGGGGATTTGAGACCAGCCTGGGCAACTTGGTGAGCCTTCATCTCTACAATAAATCACAAAAACTGAGTGTGGTGGAATGCATCTATAGTTCCAGGTACTTGGAAGGCTGAGACAGAAGGATCACCTAAGACCAGTAGGTCGAGGCTGCGGTGGCCGTGAGCATGCCACTACACTCCATCCTGGGTGACAAGAGTGAGACTTCAATTCAAAAAAAAAAGAAACATTCAAATTTCCACCATCTATTTTTTGGTATTAGTGAAGATTATTAAGTGCCATTTTGCTACTTTTGCTGGATGTGTATGCATGTGTACATGCTTTACATAGTTGGTAATTTTATCTACATTCGCACAGTTCAGAAGACAGGAACTATGTGAAAAATTTATTTTTTATGTAATGTATAGTTCAAGGTAATTTTTCATTCTTTGAAGCAGTTTAGTTGAACAGAAAATAAGAAAAATTCATATTTATTCATATTTTATTCATGCATCAATTTCTTTTGAAACTTGATCATTTTAATAACCCAGAAAAACTGCAACAATAAAATTAGTTTAATAGAAGCTCATCTGCATGTCCCTATCAAACTTAGAGTTGGAATTCAAAATTTTTGTGTCTCTGTCACCGAACCCTAGGTTATCTTAAGCAAGTAATTTAACTATCTCCACTAGTCTACAGTTCTGATGTTCTAATAGGGATATGACTAATCATAATTGCCATCTATTTATTTCACAGCTGAACTAGAGAAATGATCATTGAAAATTGCTTTTGGAAGCAAAATGAGAAATAAATGCCAATCACAATTTACAGTTTATATGTGAGCTACTACTGATAAAGCAATAAAAACAGATTCACCCATTTTAAGCCACTCGACGGAAACATTTTTATAAATATAAGCATACCTCATTTTATTGTGCCTCACTTTTGTGCTTCTTAGATACTGCTTTTTTTCATATTAAATGTTTGTGGCAACCTGTCTCTTTCATCAAATCTGTAAGTGGTGCCATTTTTGAAACAACATGTATCACTTTGTGTCTCTGTTGTATTTTGGTTATTCTTGCAATATTTCAAGCTATTACGTCATTATTGTTTGGTCAGTGGGTCAGTGCCTCGGGTAAGATGCAAAGAATTGCACAGAAATTAGATTGGGAAAGATAGTCTATTTAACAGGTAGATTATTAGAGAGGGAGAGTGAATCCACCTTCCCACAATTGGAGATGGGGGCCAGAGCTTAAGGAAAGCAATGGCAATGGATGCTTGAGGTTGAATGCTTTTAAAGCTTCCCTTTGGAGGGGCAGGTCGCCATAGTGATGGGGTGGTGATTTGTTTTACTGGGTCAGGTAAGCACAGGACCTCTTGCAATGGAGATGGAGTGGTGGTTTGTATCAAGTAGGTCACAAAGGGCTGATCACAATAGATTGGATCAGCTTGACCCTTTATGACAGGAAGACAAATACTTTGGAAAAAAATATTTAATTGGTATAAAGCATGCTTGGAAGGTTACAAGACAATTATCAGTAACTTCCTCTGGGCCCTTGTTAATGATTAAAGGGTGGGCTAAAATCAGCTGCTGACTTAAGTCACTCTACCGTGGTCCTCAACCCTTTCACTTATTATATTTCATATGGTTGATCTGTGATCTTTAATGTTACTATTATTATTATTTTGGGACACCACAAAATGTGCCCATATAAGATATCAATCTTAATTGATTAATGTTGTGTGTGCTCTGTTTGCTCCACCAACAAATCATTCCTCTGACTCTCTCTTACTTCTCAGCCCTCCCGATTTCCTAATACACAACAGTATTAAAATTCTAATGACTGAAGAGTTACTCCTTATGGATAAGCAAAAAAAAAAAAGTGGTTTCTTGAGATGAAATATACTCATGATGAAGATGTTATAAATATTTTTGAAATTACAGGGATTTAGAATATAACATAAACTTAGCTGGCAAAGCAGTCAAAGGTTTTGAAAGGACTGATTACAGTTTTGACAGAAGTTTTACTGTGGGTTAAATGCTATCAAACTGCATTGTATGCTACAGAGAAATCTTTCATGGAAGGAAGAGTCAATCAATATGGCAAACTTCACTGTTGACTTATTCGAAGAAATTGCCACAGTCACTCCAAACTTCAGTAACCACCACCCTGATTAGTCAGCATCCATCAATATCAAGACAAGAACTTGCCCCAGCAAAAAGACTAGGACTCATTGAAGGCTCTTGTAACTGTTAGCATTTTTAGCAATAAAATATTTTTAATTAAGATATGTGCATTCTTAGACAAAATGTTAATGGGACCAGGAGACTCAAAATTTGGGATCCCAAAGAGTAACCAAACATGATGATGCAGGCTGACCCCAGAATTGGGGTTTGGCCTTAGAGGATAAATGAGTTCTTGTCTTCATGCAGGAAAAAATCCAAGCATGAGCCATAAGTAGAAGACGAAAAAGTAAGTTTATTAAAGAAATAGATCCATAGGCTGAGGAGCCCACATGCATCACTGGGCTTTATTTGGAAAATAAAAGCAAGTTTATTTAGATGACAGAACAGGCTACTCCATAGGCAGAGAAGCGTGGGCTAGCCTATAGAAAGAACAGCAACCACCATATACCACAAAGGTTTTTTTTTTTTTTTTTTTTTTTTTAGCTTTCTCTTGATTATATGCTAAGCAAGGAGTGGATTATTCACGGATTTTTCAGGAACATGGAAGGGAATTTCCATAATCGAGGATTCCTCCCTATTTTAAACTACATAGGGTAAATTCCAGGATACGCCATGGTAATTCTAAACTGTCATGGCACTGCTGGGAGTATATTCTAACATGTTACTGTATTATAATTATCATATAATGAGCAAGAAGGACAGGTAGAAGTTATTTTCAACACCATCTTGGTCTCAGCAGGCCTTGGCCAGTCTTTCCACTGCGTCTCATTTTGTTAGTGAGGTCCAGGGATTGTGATTTTTATTTTGGAAACTAGTCTTGCCAGATGCCTACTTTCATAACACTGTTGCACAATTAATAGAATGTAATATAATGTAAATACAACTTTTAGATGCACTGGAAAACCAAAGTAATTGTGTGACTCACTTTATTGTGATGTTTGCTTTATTATGGTGATCTGGAATTGAATCTGCAACATTTTCAAAGTGTGCCTGTATAGCCATTGAACAACAACAACACGAAGTTTTTGAAATATAGCTTAAGACCTTTGGTATCCTCTTCTGCTGTGGTGGATAACTGTTCTTACTATTTTAAAAACTCTACTTGAGGACTAAATCTGACCTTCTCTTTTATCCAAATTCCTAACTAAGAGTCTTGGGATGTCACAGTTAATGAGAACTCATGAGACAGGGTTTTATCACCCTATTGTTTTCTAACCTGACTCTGGAATAACATCACATAACAAACAAGTAAGGAAATCAAAGTATTTTATGGCCCTGAAAAGCCATCTCTTGTGGATTCCTGGACTCTTGAAAAGCCTTTAAAGACATTTGTCTATTCTCTCTGAAGTCTCAGCCATATCTTAACCTTATCTACATATCAACAAACCTTGAGTCTTTCCACCTTTTGTCTCAGCGAAACATCTTATCTACTGATAAGAACTATATACTACCAGTAAAATATTCTTTAAATCCCCTTTGCCCTAGAACCTCCCACCTGGAAATGTCCCTCCACCCCTAGCCAAACCAATGAGACTCTCACATGTATTAATTCATGATTTTGTAACTTTTGCCATCCTAAAATTATGACATGTAAGAGGGTGGAAATGACTCAACGGTGAAACACCTTGGAGTCCCGCCCACATGCAACATGATGCGGATCCACAATACAAAACTCTAGTCTACAGTTTAGCTCTTTCTTTTGAAAAAAAAAAGAATGTAAAATAAATAAATTGTCCAAAAGAGAGGAAGGGCAAGGTGAATGACCCCCTTTGTGTATCCCAGGAGGTTTACAGCAGTCCAGGTTTTCTGAGACTCCAGCTGGTCAGATATTAAGGCCTGTTTGTGTGCACGTTTTGAAACTGATAAATTTCAGCATGAAAAATTCAGAGTTCAAATGGTTATCCAGCAACTATAGGGTTAAATAAAGTCTTCTAAGCTCTCTCTCTATTTCTCTCTTTACTTTTCTGTCTCCTTTGAATCTGCTGTTTATTAAAATGTTGGTGCTGAGATAAAACTCACTGTTTCAAAACTATTTGGAGATTTTGTCTTATACAGCTCTGCCAGTTCTAACTAAAATGTAAACATTGAAAACTTATTTAAAACTAAAAAAAAAGAGAAAGAGAAGAATAAAAGAGGTTAAAGAGGTTTATAAAATCAAATTACCATGGAAATTTCTTACCCAAATTTTTGTCCACAGCCCTTATTGGGGCAAACAGTTTAGCAATGTAAACAAATTCCAATTTTGTCAGAGATATAACTTGGATTCAGCTATCCTTTATAAAATAGTGAGTTTGCTGCTATTTCAAAGCTAGAATTAACAAGGGAAAAGTCATCGGACTTGTATTTACATGGGTGTATGCATGTTTAAATATGTCTAATCTGCTACCACATTGGCTTATTAGTAAGTGAGTACTTATAAACTGCATAAATAGATCTTAATGCTGTCTAAGATAATGAGGCCTTAATGATCCTTGGTAAATAAATGGTTTTAAAATTATTGATAAAATAGAAATGTCTTAAAAATTGTCAGCATACATTTTTGACCAAGTCGACTAATTAGATAGGTTTTACATTTGCCTCTGTTAGCTATTTTAAGGTCTCAAGGTTTGACATGAAGATTATAAGACTATAAACCCAGCCCAAAACAGATTGATCATTGTGCATATGAGTTTTTGACAAATAAGACTGATTTAAAAATTGCTAATTCAATAAAAACAGCTGAATCTTCCAAATTATTAGCAAAATGCCCAAGCGTTTAACTTTAAGGTTCTTGAAAAGGTAAACTGAGGCAAGTAGGGCTGGTGACACAGGAATAATACACGATTTCAACAAAGAAGGAAACAGAAAAAAGTAAAGTTTATTATTCACCTTTCACAGATGGAAAGGGGGCCAGCACTCAGGCAAGTGTGGCTGCGAAGGGCTGAGAACTGCGGACAAGGGGGTTTGGGGCCCTGGGGATTTGGGCTGAAGGGAATGTCCCAGGGCTGCGTCCTTTGATATATAGGGCAGCCACATAGGTCTTGGATTTTGACATCACCACGCACCAGCATCTTTTGACCTTGAGTGGTGGGCTGGAGGTTGTGAAGTTTGGATGATATACAGATGCCTCTCTGTGGTGGGCTGGAGATCATTATGAATGGCTGATAGCAATGTATTGACACAAATGCCTGGAAGAAAGATTATTAGGAGGATTGGGCATGCTCAAGGGGGTCTGAGTAATCTAAGGCCTGACCCTGGGAAACTGGTCCTGGGAGTCAGCTTCAGGAAAGGTGATTAATGGTTATAGGGTAAGAGGAACATGCAGGCTGTGCAGACTGCTTAGCAAAGCGTGTTAGGGGTAAAGCTTAAGCAAAAATGGCTGTGCAAGGTCAGAATTGCTACGCTAAAGCTAGTCCATCCTAATATTCTGTGTGTCCCTCCTTTCAGTTCTTATTTAGGTAAACACCTAATATTCACAGGCTATAAAAATGGTTAACAAAAAAATAACTTAAAATGATGACTAGCTTTGTCTACAATCTATTTTCATAAATAATTAAGCAAACTGCTAAAAATGATTAAATTGAGTAAATATAAAGGACATAATGCTTATAGGTAAGCTTTTTATGTGATTTGAAATCTTTAAATCATTTTAGAAGCTCATTAAATATCTAGGTCACTTTAAATTGAGAAAGGATTATGAAATGAGGAAACGTGTTTCTAAAATTGTGTTATGGTTCTCATCTGTAAAATGCTAATATCTGACACAGTTCGGAATTTCTTGCTTCCTAGGCTTTACCCCAAATGTAAGGTTACTAAGAATAAGAATTATATTTAATATAATTCTGGAGACAAATTATGCCAAAGCAAGGTGTAATTTTGATTTGTTGTATCCCTTTTTAAAAAAATATTTTTTTTCAAATTTAGAGGTTATTTAAAGGTTAACTCAAGTTATGAATTTAGAAAAGTTATTTATGAAAGAATGTAAAAAGAAACCAATAAGTAGGAGGGAGAGATGTGAAGGAAGCAATTGGTATAAAGATGTAATTTTGGTAGGGGAGATTATAAAGAAATAACAATTTTATATGAGGGAGGATTTATGTGGTAAATTTTTGTCCTAAAGTAAAATGATTAGGCATTTAAGAAAGAGGGAATTATGGGTCAAAAGAGAAAATTCAAGCACATTGTAGATGGTCAATGTAAATCCTGATAAGACTTATGAAAATGATTTTTTATGTGATTAAATTGGTTATAATTAAACAGAAATCATTTATAGTAGTCTTTCTTAATTTTGTTACTCTATACTAAAACAAGATTTTAAGGTATTAATTTATTTTTAATAAAATTGCAAGAGATTTTCATTTTTAATTCTATAATCTGTTTCTTTTTAAAACTTTTCAGACTTATATTTCAGTTCAACTTTTACTGTGTTCACCTTTTCTTCCCTTGAGGAGGCCTGACATAATAACTCTTGCCTTCAACTTCTTGCCAAATACTTTAACTTTTTGTTCTCCCTCCGATTTTAACTGTACTTGCGATTTGATCCTGAAATGTTTTATCTTGGAAGTCTAAAAAAACATGATTTCCTCCAGTGTAACTTAATACTGTACTCTTGGCCTTTTAAAATATGTCTAAACTTCAATGTAATCAAAAACTTATTATGTTATTCCTAATGGTCGCACATTCCCCTATTTAGTGCTGGTTTGTTGGTTCTTGTTTTCTCTATAATGCGCATTCATGATCCTAGATACAATTTTCCTGTGCCTATTAAGTCAAATATTTTATTCATCAGGTTTAACTTCCAGGTTATATGGGTTTCTCATAAGAAGAAAAAAATTACACTACAAAAGGTTTTTCTTTTCCTTTTGGGTAACTGCCTAAGAAACAAAGATTTTACACTTTATCAAAATAATTCCTATGCTGCCTTTATTGTTTTTGATTACTTAGGAAAACTGAACTTTAAAAAGATTAAAGTTTTCATAACTTGTGGTATTGCTTTAAGTTTATCACCCTGGTTAAATGAATAACTATTATTTTTAGAGTAATCTGTGATTCTATTTTAATGAAATGGTCTGAGCCTTTCACATCTTTAATAAACGGTATATTAATTAACATTTGTGCTGTTAAGTTACAGGGCTTTGGCACCTAGGACTGAAAAAAAATCAGTGACACTTGTTAAAATCCCACCAATCAGGACATTATCTTCAGGCCTGGGAGGAGATGACAATCATCAAAACAAACTTCCTTTATAAAACGTAGGCCCCAAAATAAAAATCATTCATTCTCTCTAGGCCCAGAGACTATTGTGGAAGAGGTGGGCATGTGAGATTGTAAGGGCTGATTGTCAAGAGATGAAATTAATTCAGAGTTGTCTACAAATTAAACATTAAAAACAAAAGCACACTGATGCGAGGCCAACTGCTAAATCCCTGTGTCAGAATAATAGGGATTCTTTGGAGCATTGTTCTATTCTCTAATAGAAAATTACAAAAGTTAAAATAAGTTTATTAAAAACTTACCTTATGGTCAAACTAATTAAAATAATATAAATGCATGTATAAGGTTTTATTAAAATTGGCTATGTTATTAATGATACATAAATGCAAAGATAAAATTTGGCTTTCTTTCTCAGCAAGGTTTTCTTATAATTTCAGGAGATAATGAAAGATCTTTGTTTACCTTTTGGGTAAGCTGAAATATCTATCGATCTATATCTATCTATCTATCTATCTATCTATCTATCTATCTATCTATCTATCTATGAAAAACAAATTAAGTTGCCCTCATGCTGTCCGTTTTAGTCTCACTGTTTAAAAAATAAGTCTCCTCACCAGGCACAGTGGTTCATGCCTGTCATCCCAGCAGTTTGGGAGGATGAGGCGAGAAGATTGCCTGCCCCAGAGGTTTGAGACCAACCTGGGCAACATGGCAAGACCTTGTCTCTACAATAAATCTAAAGGTTAGCCAGGCATGGTGGTGCAGACCTGTAGTTTCAGCTACTTTGAAGGTTGAGGCAGAAGAATCACTTGAGTTAAGCTGGTTGAGGCTGTGGCAGACATGAGCATGCCACTGTGCTCAAGTTTGGGTGACAGAGTAAGACTCTAACTCAAAAAGCAGGGGCACAATGCTTGCTATCTAGGAAATGGGCCAGTTAAGACCCAATCCTCACCACTACACAATATATCTATGCAATGAATATACATATGTACTCCCTGAATCTAAAATAAAAAGTTAAAATTAGAAAAATAAGACTCTTCTATCTAAGAGTAAAGGTTTTTCCTTTAAAAATCTTTTAATTAGGCTAAGTGAAGAACTATTTTACAATGATCTATGACCCTGTGTTAGGAAATCATGCTTTTAAAATCTTTGATATTTGATAAACTTTCCAATATCAAAATTCAAGGTGTAAATCCAGTCTTTCTGACCTTCTTGAGTTTCTTTTTAAATATTAAGTTTCCTAGGCTCAGTGCAGTGGCTGACACTTGTAATCCCAGCACTTTGGGTAGCCAAGGCGAGAGGGTTGCCTGAGCCCAGGGTTCAAGACCAGTCTGGGCAACATGGCAAGACCTCATCTCTACAATAAATCAAAAAATTACCTGGGCATGGTGGTGCACACCTGTAGTTCCAGCTACATGGAAGGCTGAAGTGGAAAGATCACCTGAACCCAGCAGGTCAAAACTGTGGTGGCCGTGAGCATGCCATTGCACTTCATCCTGGGTGACAATAAGATTCCAACTCCAAAGAAAAAAAAATATTAAATTTCCTGAAGTCCAAGAGAGACATATTTGGCTTTTTTAAACATGTTAAAATCATACAGAGAGCATTGCCAAATATAAAAGGATGCTCTACTTTCTTCTCATTATATCTATATATGTGCCAAAATTGTAAAACATTCTTATAATTCTGATATGTTTTAGTATGTTACCAATAGTGATGATAAATATTATGTTGTTACATGTCACAGAATAACCAAATTTTCTTATCAATCGTGTCTTTGACAATGACTCTTTTAAAACTTTTGTCATTCAGTTATTGTTTTACTTTAATTCTTTTGCAAGAATCAATTTATAACCAACTATAGGACCTTGTCAAGTACTTTTAACTAACTCTTGTGCTGCAAAATTAAAGCGAGTCATGTTGGCATCACATCTCACACCTAAAGTGAGCACCCCATCACATTCCTGACCACATCTGGATTTCCTAACTGACACCTGCTGTTAAGAAAACAAATGAGGTCTAGTCTCCAGAGCAACAACTAAGGCACATTACACCAGACCAGTCCTCATGAAGTCTGAAATAACTCTCATCTTTACACTCTTCACTATATTATCATTATATGTGTCTTGTAAATGTTATGCTGGGGGGGGGATTAAGGGCCCAGATTATGATAGCTTGTAATACAGATCTGATCCAGGTGTATTTTTGTCACACTGAAAACTAGGCCTGACTCTTTTGTGCTTTTAAATAATTGGCAATAAAATCAGGTCAAACTATATCCTTCTCCCATAATCCAATAATATTGATGTTGAAGCTGCTATCACCAAATGGACAATTCTAGGAATGAGCCTTCCTAGCACTGTGAGATCTAGCCAGAGAAATGGAATAAGCCTTCTTAGTGATGTAGACATTTTTGTTCTTTATTGATCTATACATACATTCTAATGAATAATGTTTGGCCAACAGAGGGAACTGAGGACTAAATTTGACCTGCTTTAAAATCCAAATTTCTTACTAAGAGGCTTGGGGATTCACAGCTGCTAAGAACTCACCCCACAGATTTTTATTTCCCTATTGTTTCCCAACCTGCCTCTGGCGTAAGATCACATAACAAAGAAAGGAGGAAATCAAAATATCTTATGGTCCTGAAAATCCATCTCTTGTGATTTCCCAGACTCCAAGGGAACCTTTAAAGACATTTATCTATCCCTTCTAATGTCTGCCACATCTTAACTTTATCTACATATCAACAAACCTAGTCTTTCCACCTTTGTCTCAGCAAAGTGTCCTATCTCCTAATAAGAACTACATATTACCAGTCAAGAAATGTGTAAAACCCCCTATGACCTACAAGCCCCCACTTGGCCAAAGCAATGAGAATTTCACGTGTATTGGCTTAGGTTTTTCCAACTTTTGCCACTCTAAAATGGCATTTATCCAAGCCACCTTTCAAACAGTAAATACACATTCTCAAAACTTTTTGGGGATGGGAATTCTGGAACTTAAGTCCTCTAGTTTAGCCCAAGAATAAACCATCTTAAAATATTTTACAGAATTTTGTATCTTTTCATCAACATACTCTGAACCTTTTAGGTAAAAGTAATAATCTAAGTTACATGACACCAAAAGAGCTGCCTGCAATATTTAGCCAAAAATTACTTTCAGATTTGTTTTGATGTTTTCAAATAATTTAAATAACCTATTTGGCTTTGTCTGAATGTTTGCTTATATAATGATTATCTTCTCCACCCAAAGAGTTGCATATGACTTTAAATTGATCTTTGTGTGTGTGTGTAGAGTCAGAGTCTCACGCTGTCACCCAGACTGGAGTGCCATGGCACAATCATGGTTCACTGTAGCCTCAAACTACTGGGCTCAAGTAAGTTATCCTCCCTCTTTAGCCTCCCAGGTAGCTGGACTACAGTTGTGTACAGCAAGGCTGCCAATTTTTCTGATGGATTGTAGAGACAAGGCCTTTCTATGTTTGCCAGGCTGGTCTTGAACTCCTGGGCTCAAGCAAACCTCTTGCCTCAGCCTCCCTAAGTGCTGAAATTACAGATATGAGCCACCACTTGGATCATTTAAAAAAAATGTTTGTTATAAAAAAAAAATTTCTGAGCTTTTTATGAGAATAGACTTACCCTGATTTTTCCATTGAGAAGCAGGGAAATTTATCCCCAAATATGGCTTATTCTCACAAGGTCTTTTTAATCTCCCTGCCTCCACTAAGTCACAGAAAAGATGCTTCCCCTCCTGGTTATCTCCTTATCTAATTCAGAAAAGAAGAGCAAGATGTGACCACACCTGTGCAAACCTTGTATATAATATATAATTGTGTATATAAATTTTACATATAAATGCATAATTACTGTCTTCAGGATCATTTAAATTCTAAAGATAAGTAACTCTTTCCCCCACCCTTTCATTGTCCCAACCATGTGTCGCTCCTCAATAGAATTCCTCTTGTTCCTCCTCCCATAAACTGTTTTACCAGAATGCAAGCCCCTGTAAACTGGAGATAGTATTTAAGTTGTTTCTTCATTTTAAAGGCTCCTATTTATACATGTTAAATAAAATTTGTATGCCTTTTTCTCTATCAGTCTTCATGCCAGTGATTTTTCAGTGAACATTTAATGGGGCAATGTCCACAGGCCCCACACTGTCAAGAACTTGAATCCTCTGAATTTCAGCAATAAAATGAATATGAATGTTATTTTGAAAAGTACTTACTATTAAAACAGTAATAGTTACTTAAGTAACTATAGTATGATAATAAGTTACTAATTTAAAAATATTAAATGTGCCTTTTTTTTTAAATTGGGCCAAGGACCTGAATGGAGGAAGTCTGTTTTCATTTAAAGCAACTAAATGACTGATAACTGCTCTCCTTATAAATGGGTACCATTCCATTTAGGCTCATTTATTATTTAAATTAATGTAGACTGTTTAGAGTCCAGTTTATTCTAAGTTTATTAGTCAAAGTTGAAAGAAACCTGGCTCCAGACTTGATACATTGTCAATAGCATCTAGGTTCAGAGCTTATGTTAAATACATTTTCTTAACATTTACAAGTGACTCCCTAGGAATAGGGATTTAAGAAATATCTATTAATGCATCATTTAACATACAAAACAGTTTCTAAGCATGTTGACTGACTTTTTCTTCAAAAATTTGTAATTATTTCTGGCAAGATATATATTCGCAGAAAGAACTTGGTCTAGCTATTCTTTACTCTTAAGGTTTACTCTGATTTTGGGTTTCCTCTAATTGTGAAGGCTTGCTGTTAATTCCACTTACCAATATTTCTTCTCTCTTTGTTCACTTATAATTTTTAGACACTGCTTGGCAATGCTATTTATAATCATGTGAATTTTAATTGGCAGAATTTTGTATAATATTTACAACTCATTCAATTAACACTTGTTTCTTTATTAAGATTATTTAACATTTAAAGTAATGCTTTCTGATAGCTTTACAATACAGATGCTTCTTTACTTATATTGAGGTTGCATTCTGGTAAACTCATTATAAAGTGAAAAAAAAGCAAAAATATTGTACATTAGGAATTGATAATATGTGTAAAAAAGTCTTTAAAGAACTCTCTGTAATAGAATTTTTCTCCAAAATTAACTGCTACTTCAAAGATTTTTAATTTTGAAGTATTATGAGTGCATAATAAAATACACAAGAATAAGATAGACTAGGAGATACTTTAAGAAGTGTAATCATGGCTTGTAACAAAAATAAAAGTATAAAATATTTTTATGTGGAGGAAAATGGCGTTAAGAGATATGGAGGTTGTTAGGTTAGACTAGATGGAAGTGTCTGAGATCCAGGGTTGAGAAAAAATACAAAGAATTGCACAGAAGATTGATTGGAAAAGATAGTTTATTTAGAAAGCAAATTAGAGAGAGAGAGACAGAGAGGAGATTCACCTTTTCAAGGTGGGGGAGGGGGCCAAAGCTTAGGTAAACATGGTGACCATAGCTCAAAGAGTCATATGGCCAGACCAGAGTTTAGCAAAGCAATAGCAAATAGTTGCTTGAGGTTGAATGTTTTTAAACCTTCCCTTTGATAGGGGCAAGTCATCAAGGTGATTTGGTGGTGATCTGTTTATGTCGTCAAAGAGGGGACAGGAAAGCACAGGTACTGACATCAGGTGTTGGATAGCAGTCAGATGGGTGGATTAGTCACATGACTGCTGCCATGGTGATGGGATCTGTCTGTGTCATGAAGGGCTGATTAAGTTAAGGAGTTTCTTATGCAAATACTTGGAATAGAAAAGCCAATTAGTGCAAAATAACCTGGGGAGGGGATTGTAAAACAATTATCAGTAGTTATCTCTGAGAAACCAGTACTGCCTTTTATTAGAAGGGGAATCTAGGTAATGTTAAGAGAAGGATAAATATATGGACTTTGCAGCAACTTGGATGGATTTGGAGTCAATTATACTCAGTGATTTACCAAAGAAACAAAGAACAGAGTTCCATATGTTCTCACTCATAAATGGACCTTGAACAATTATAATGCTATAAGAAATCAATTGGCAGTAGTGGGAAACTGTCAGGGGAGGGAGGGGTAGGATTGGCAGTTGAGGGAAACTGCTACGTGAGGGAGGGGCATACCTCATCAACGAGGGTAGCTGCATGATCAGTGTTTATATACCTAACCCTGAAATGTACCCCACATCTTTATAATAAAAATTAAAAAAAAAAAGCTCAAAAAAAAAAGGAGAGACTATGACAGAACTAAGCAGTGTTAAAATGACTGAACATTGGATATATCAAATCCATCTTGGTCTTTTCAGAAGTAAAATTGAATATGGTGTGTGGAAATTATGAACTTTTTCTCTCTACAACTATTAAAGGTAGAGTTTATTATATGCAATAAAAATATTTTTCTAAGATATTTTGATTGTTACTTATTCATGCTTTCTGTCAATGCTGTTTTATCTTTTAGATCTTTCTGATGTTATTGCTTTCATATTTGGTAAACTGGTCATAGGATATTCACTCAAAACTCAAGTATTTATTTGTTTGTTTTAAATTTATTTTGTTTTTGAAAGTGTGTCTCACTCTGTCACCCAGGCTGGAGTACAGTGGCACAATCCCAGCTCAACTGCATCCTTGACCTCCTGGGCTCAGATGATCCTTCTGCCTCAGTTTCCTGAGTAGCTTGGACTACAGGTACACACCACCACACCTGACTTTTTTTTGGTATCATTTGTAGCAATGTGGTTTCACTATGTTGTCCAGGCTGGTCTCAAACTCCTGAGCTCAAGTAATTCTCCCACTTCAGTCTCTCAAAGTACTTGAGATTATAAGCATAAGTCACCAGCCTGCAAGAATCAAGTATTTACATTGGAATTTTATTTTATTTTATTTTATTTTTAATTTTAATTTTAATTTTAATTTTTTTTGAGTTGGAGTCTCACTCCGTCGCCCAGACTGGAGTGCAGTAGCCCGCTCCCGGCCACCGCAGCCTCGACCTACTGGGCTCCGGCAATCCTTCCACCTCAGCCTTCCAAGTAGCTGGAACTACAGGCGTGCGCTGCCACGCCTGGCTAATTTTTTGATTTATTGTAGAGATGAGGTCTCACCAAGTTGCCCAGGCGGGTCTCGAACCCGCGGGCTCAGCAATCCACTCACCTCAGCCTCCCAAGGCGAGGGATTATAGGATGAGCCACAGAGCCCGGCTTACATTGGAATTTTAAACATACGTACATGACATGGATATTTTCTGCATTAGCAAAATACCTTCTTTTCCTAAGGGTTAATACAGCTGTACTGTGAAAAAGCAGATAATTAAGTGATTTTAATCCGCTTTTCTTGGCAGTGTTTAACTCATTAGTAAGTATTTGTGATTTCATTGTTAAAAGTGCCTGGAAATTAGGTCATCAGTACAGTGAGTGGAATAGAATGATTAATTTTAATATAAAAAATCTGATAAAATAATTCTTAAAAGAATCACTTAATTTTGACTTCTCCACTTTACCTTTGGAGAAAACAATTTTGTTCTTTAGAGTGAATTCTTTCTCATTACAGTTAATTGCACAGTTTAGATGAAAAATTCTATTTTTAGAAAACCACATAAAATATTAACTTAAATTCTAAGTTGATATTTCTTTTACATATGAAAAGTTAGACTCAGTGATGTTAAAATGAGAGCACTTATATTTATTAATGGCAAAAATTAGTTTTATTATTTTGTCATTATCTTTATGCTTGCTTAATTTAGACTTCCTTGTGGTGAAATTTCAGAGCATCCACATATTTTTCTTAACAACAACTGTCTTTTTGTCTATGAAGAACCAAGAGGAAAATAAAGTTAAACTTTAAGTCTTGTTCTGGTGAGCACATAGAAAAGGTCTATTAATTTATGCTGAAGATGTACTGGCAAAATA
>CAUYQG010025553.1:0-33506 GCA_963574415.1 Tarsius wallacei
TATGAGTGAGCACATGTGATATATGGTTCTTTGTTTCTGTGACAGGTCACTCAGTATTATAGCCTCTAAGTCCATCCAAGTTGCTGTGAAATTCATAATTTTGTCCTTCTTTTTTTTTTTAATTTTTTTTTTTTTGAGTTGAAGTCTCACTCTGTCGCCCATACTGGAGTGCAGTGGCTGCTCCCGGCCACTGCAGCCTCGACCTGCTGGGCTCCGATCCTGCAAGGCAATCCTTCGGTGCCTTGGATGGTGCCTTTGCGCGCAACTTTTCCTGCAGCCCACTACTGTGTAAGAAGAGGCTAAGAAGTCCTCCCTTGCCCAAGGTGTCCCTAGCTGGACTCTGAGCTCCTGTGGGCAGGCTTCCAAGTAGCTGGAACTACAGGCGCGCGCTACTGAGCCCGGCTAATTTTTTTGATTTATTGTAGAGATGAGGTCTCGCCAAGTTGCCCAGGCGGGTCTCGAACCCGTGGGCTCAGGCAATCCACTCACCTCGGTCTCCCAAAGTGCGGGATTACAGGCTGAGCCACCAAGCCCGGTCTACTTGTTACTTTAACACTGACCTCCAGTCAGGATGGAGACTCTCTCCCAGCCCCAAGCCTACATGAATAATAACTTTCTGGGAAGAAACACAAGTCAGTCACATCCAACACCTTTCCCATAGGCATAGGCTAGAAAAAGAGGTAGGGCAAGGAAGAGCAGGTCTGTCTCTCTGGGCCCACAGGAGCAGAGACCAGCACTGGTCACTCTCTGAGAACCCAGCATATGGAAGCTTGGCAAAGGGGACGGCTTTGGCGAGGTATGGATGGGTGGATGGGTGGATGGGTGGGTAAAGAGGTAAATGTGATGGCCTTGAGGTTGGGCCCAGAGCATTCTCCTAAAGGAAAGCCTACTTTCTAACACTCTCCTAGCCACCACCCCAGTCCCCAAGGTCAAAGCGAGGTCTTATCCTTAACTCCTCTTCTCTCGCTGCACAACCTGCTAGTCACCTTGGGTTGGACACACCTGTCAGAAGACCTCTCAAGTTCATCCCCATGACCTCTACCCACATTGAGCCTCATTATCCTTCTTTGACATCATGGCCCCAGCCTCCTCCCTGACCTTCTGTCTTCTGTGGCTCCCTCCAGTCCACCTTCCTTGCTACACATCAGAGATCCTTCTAGAACACGTGTGACCATGCCATTCCCTACTTGAAAATCTTCACTGTACCCCATCTCCTATGGGACAAAGTCTGAGCTCCTTGGTCTGGCACTCAGGGCCCTGTCTAACCTGGTTCAAAACTACTCCTCTGCAGGTGTTCACATGGCTCCAGGCTAACCACTGGCCTACACCACAGCCTCAGAGGGGATTTATGCAAATCCCTCATGGTAGAGAGAAGGTGAAAAAGCCTTCTTTCCTAGTGAATGAATTAGAAATGGCATCCACTGAGGGAAGAAGCCATCAGAAACACACACACACACACACACACATGCACAGAGGATTTCCTAGGTGAGCAAGGGTTGGATAGTGCCTTTGTGCACAACTTTTGCTGCAGCCCACTACTGTGTAAGAAGAGGCTAAGAAGTCTTCCCTTGACCATCCATGGTGTCCCCAGCTGGACTCTGAGCTCCTGCGGGCAGGCTTCTCTCCACTGATCACTAGTCCTTCTCTGCAGTCGCTCCTCTTAGCCCCTGTAATCTCTGTGCAAGCCCCCCACTCTCACCCATGCCATAGAGTGGAAATGCAGTGTGCTGGGAGGGCACCTGGCTAGGACCCGAGGCCTTGGATTCTGGTCTCAGGCCCAGCCCTAACACCCTGGGGGAACTGGGCAAATCCTACCCTGGGCCTCAGTCTTCCCATCTGCATCCTCTAAGGACTGGATTCAGTAGACTGAAAGCTCTGATGAGGAACTTGGTTCACTAGGAGGGGGACAGAAGCCATAACATCTGATAAGTGGATGGCCTGAGAAAAGCAGGGGCAAGGGCAATGCTGGGCCCAGAAGCATACCCTGCGGAGAATCCCAACTTCTCCTGAGCAATCCCCAGGCTTTAGCTCAGAGAGGACAAGGTCTCTTGCCTGGACCAAGCTGTCTTCCAAGGGGAGGTACTGTTCTTGGAGAAAGTGAGTCCCCTGTCGCTGGGACACAAGAACACACTAGGCAGGCATTTGGCAGGATGCGGGAGAGACCCTCAAAGCTCTAACTGAAAATGCTCACACATGCTTGCCTTAGCTGTCTTGATTCCCCCCACTGGTCCCCAGGAAGGCTGGACATGTGGCCAAGGGGTCAAGTGCAGAGACCGGGAGCCCCTAATGGGGCAGAACCAGCAGGGAGCCCAATGAGGAAGGGAACTTGATCAGCAAGTATAGAGAGGGAGGGGAGGGGCTGGGAGACCAGACAAGAGGCTACTGCGCTGGTCTGGAAGAGAGATAGGAGGTACTAAGACAAGGCAATGGCCACAGTTGGAACAGGGGTGGAGGAGGAATGGATGTAGGGGATACTTAGGAGAGAGGACTGAACTTGGCAACTGACTCACTCTGGCTTGGGGACCCTAATTGCTTCATAGAACATATCAGCAGATTTTACAGACCTGCCTAAGGTCACACAACAAAATAGTAGTGAGACTTGTCCGAAACCCAGGCATCCCAGCCCCAGACCCTTTTCCCTCAATGACACAAATAATAGAGAGTATGCAGTTTCACAGAGCCTGGAATGCCAAGCCTGGGAATTTGGACCATTTCCCTGAGCAACTGGGAGTCATGGCAGGTTCTTAAGATTCGGCAGCATTTCCTGATTCTTTGCCTTCCCCTCACAGGGAGCTTTCCAGTGCTGTTGCTAAAATGTACAACTTGGCTGCTTCTAGGCCAACCCAACCCCTTCAATCTTTATGTAGAAGAGGGAGGCATTCTTTCCTCTTTACGAGGAGAAAGCACAAAGCCCAGAGAGGTCAAGAGATTCATCTAAAGCTACACAGCAAGTTAGTAGCCCAGATTTTCCCAAATTTCATAACAGTTTTCTATACCCTGTAATGAAATTCAGAAGCCTGAAATTATAGGCCTGGAAAGGGGGGGTCCTGGCCCAAGGTCATCACAAGTGGGTAGCAGAGCAGGACCTAGACCCCGAGTCAGACCCCCAGGGCCAGTGCAACAGCCAGCTAACTGCCTCCCCTCCGCTGGCCTCCCCTCCACGGCTGCAGCCCTGTGAGGGAGTCTGCTTCCTGACTCCCTCCTTCAGCAGTCATTGTGGCCCCATCTGTCTTGTCAGCGGCCGGTGCCGGGACACCGCCAGGATGCCTTCAATTATGAGCCAATAAATATGAGATGTGCTGCGTGACGAGCGGCTGCTCGGGCCGCCAGCCCCACCCCGCCAGCCTCCGCGCCCGGGAAGATTGGATTTTTGTATCGTTCATTTTTTATCTCTAGTCGGATGGGGAGATACATGGCGTGGGCAGTGGATAATTTTATCCTTCCCCCGCTTATCAGGGGCAGCGCTGGGATGAGGTGTGGGTTGTCCTCAGGTTGCCTGCTGCCCTCACATGGGGCAGTCCTCCACCCCCAATCCACCAGCCCTGGGCCCCTGTTCTCCACTGGCACAAAATGGCATGTGTAGAGGAAAGAATCCTGAGCAGGAAGACAAGAAACCTGGGTTTAAGCCTTGACCCTGCAGCTGTATCCCTGCACGACCTCGGGCAAGTGTCTGAAAAATGTTCTGTGAGGTCTGCGCTACACCAGGAACTGTCAGGCAGGCAGGGGGCCACAGAGAAGAATCAGACCCACTCCCTGGCTTCAAGTAGCTGGCAGCTGACTCCAAGTAAGCGGACATCCCCAGGGAGGGGTGGCAGACATTGGCACTGAGTGTGACGAATGAAGGAGGATTCACCAGAAATAGGATGTGAGGGAGGGGCAGGAGGGAAGGCATTAGGGCAGAGGTAGAAGGAACTCCTTGAATAAGACATGACAGAAGGGAGTGTGCGGCCCCTGTGTGCTCAGAGACCTGCAAGTACAGCTGGAACAAAGGGTGGAGAGAACGGGGGGAGAAAAAACTTTTAGGCAGGTAAGGGTCACGGTCAGACTTGCATTTTAGAGAAATGTCTCTAGCTACGATCTGAAAAGCAGACTTGGCAGTAGTAATGGAAAGCAAAGGAAGGGAGTTCAGTGAGGAAGCTACCCCGAGAGGAAGACGATGTCCTGGATTACAGCAGTGACACTGGAGCCAGAAATCATCATCATCAGAATGAATGCCATCACTGTTACTATGGGTCAGGCACAGTGCTGGGTATGTACATCATGGTTTCTAATTCTCATAATAACTCTTCAAAGTAGATAATTATCCTCATTTTGTACATAAGGAAATTAGGACTTGAGTAAATGAAGAGAGTGTCCCAAAGTCACATAGCCAATAAGTGGTAGAGGCAAGATTTCAACCCAGGTCTGCCCAACCCTACAGCCGATACCTGTCCAGCCCTGGTCTTTCTACTGTGTTCTCCTTCCTAGAAAGGAAGGCGTGAGTTTCCAGAGAGTCTAAGAGGGCATGGACTCTGCTATGGTTTGAATGCTGCCTGTAAACCTCATGCTGAAATTTGAGGAGATGGGGCCTACTGGGAGGTGTTTGGGTCATGGGGGTGGATCCCTCATGAATAGATTACTGCCCTCCATGGGAGTGAGAGAGTTCTCACTGTATTAGTTCCCACAGGAGTTGGTTAAAAAAAGCCTGGCACCTCCCCCCTTGCTTCCTCTCTCTCCAGAAATCTCTACACACACCAGCTCCCCTTTGACTTCAGCCATGAGAGGAAGAAGCCTGAGGTCTTCACCAAATGCAGATGCCCAATCCTGAACTTTTCAATCATTCAGAAATGTAAGCTAAATAAATCTTTTTTGTTTTGCTTTGGTTCAGAGTTTTACTTTTGTCACCCTGGCTGGAGTACACTGGTGCAAGCCTGGCTCACCAAAGCCTCAACCTCCTGGGCTCAAGTGATCCTTCCACCTCAGCTTCCACCTCAGCTTCCCGCATAGCTGGGACTACAGGTGTAAATCACCACACTTGGCTAGTTGTTGTATTTTTTGTAGAGATGTGGCCTTGCTATGTTGCCCAGGCTAATCTCAAACTCCTGAGCTCAAACAATTCTACCACTTTGGCTTCCCAAAGCGCTGGGATTACAGGTGCAAGCCACTGCACCTGGCCTCTTTTTTTTCTTTATAAATAACTTAGCCAGCCGGGCTCGGTGGCTCAGCCTCTAATCCCAGCACTTTGGGAGACTGAGGTGAGTGGATTGCCTGAGCCCGTGGGTTTGAGACCTACCCGGGCAACTTGGTGAGACCTCGTCTCCACAATAAATAAAAAATTAGCCAGGCATGGTAGCGCACGCCTGTAGTTCCAGCTGCTTGGAAGACTGAGGCGGAAGGATCCCCGGAGCACAGCAGGTCTAGGTTGCGGTGGCCGGGAGCGGCTACTGCACTCCAGTCTGGGTGACAGAGTGAGACTCCAGCTCAAATACATAAATAAATAAATAAATAAATAACTTAGCCTAATATATTCCTTTATAACAACATGAAATGGACTAGGACAGATTCCATCTGATTTTTGTGATTCTTTGGATATGGAAAGCAAAGGACAGAGAGGATTCAAGAATGATGTGCAGGCTTCTGGCTGGAGAGAATGTGTGGTTAGAGAGAATGTGGTTGGGAGAAGCGGATTTATTTGATTTTGGCCAGTTAAATGGGAGGGCAGTTGAATACCTGAGTGTGGAGCCGAGAGACAGAGATTTGGAAATTGTTGACAGATGGATACTCATAGTTGTGTGAGTAGACTAGGTCATTGGAAGGAGTGTGTACAGAGAATGGAAAATCGAAGCTGGAACCTTGGAGAACTTCAACCTTCAGAAGCTGAGCTCAGGAGGACAGATAGGGAATCAGAGTGGTGTAATATGAAATCAGCCAAAGAGGAAATGGAATTGTTTCAGGAAAGTGAAGGAGCAAGTTGTCCCTGATGCTGCAGAGTGATCAATAAGTTGAAAACTAAAAATCTCACCTGGATTTAGAAACCAGCAAGCAGCAGTCACTGGGAACCTTGGCAAAGTAGTCTTCATGGGCACCGTGTTAACAGCTGGAGGGACCAACTGTTAACATGGTAGAGGGACCTATACACACCTTGCTCATGGCCCTGAATTATCTCTGTGCTATATGCATGGAGTGTCTTTTGACCTTGGCATACTAGTACCTCCTATCCAGTCTCTCCCATAAATCTTGAGCCAGGTGAGGGAAGACAGTGTTAGGAACAGGAGAGATGGAAAAAGGAAGAAAAATAAAATTCTGTGGGGGAAGACAGAATGAAAAATGTAAAAGGTTTTAGGGAGATATGGTAATTGAGAAGCCACCTAGAAGAAAAAAAAGGAGACTTATTTTCATACTGTTCTCAAATAATTGTAGTTACCAAGAAAGAAGTCACAACCCACCATAGCTAAAAGTGTCAAATGAGCAGAGTAAGAAGAATAACTGTGTACCAAGCAAAACAGAACAGCGCAGGATTTCGGCTGTTGCCTTTAAAGACACTGTGGCTGTTGTCTTTACACTGGACACCTTCGCTGGGTATAATATTAGCATGCATGTGAGTGGAAAACAAAAACGCCAGCTGGATACAGAAGCCTCAACTGTCATCATCAACTGGGTTCTGCTGAAGTGCTCAGAGATGAACACTTTGCTCATCTTTTGAATATTAGCATATCTATATCTAGTAGCAGAACTACTAGAACTGTAACATGTTTTACAAGTCACAAACCTGACTTCACTTTTCAGTGGTAGTATTTTGGGGCTGTTGAAGGAAAATCATTTTTTTCCTCTGGAAATGTGGAGGAACAATCTCCACCTGCTTAGGGCAGTCTAGGTGGAGGAGCAGGGAAGTGGAGGTCCATTTGAGAGGGTTGGGAAGACTAGACAGCAAATAGAGCAACTCTTCCAAGAAATTGGGTTGTGACAATGAGGATGGAAAGATCTGTGACTGTAGAGTAACATGGGATTGAGGACACTTTTGAGACGGGAAAGTTATAAACACATTAAATGCTAAGGAGCCAGTAGAGAGAGGGAGATTAAAGAGGTGAGGGGGTGATTGATGGAAGCAGTTACTGGAGGAAGTAGGCAGAAAATGGGCTCCAGGGTCTTGAACTAGAGTGACCACCATACTACAGTATAGTGGTGAAGAGCTTAGGGTCTGCAGCGAGGTGGCCTGGCTTTGAATCCTGGCTCTACCAGGACCATGTGACTCTGGTCAGGTTACTTAACCTAAGGAGAGATTTGTGAAATGAAGATACTGATAGTGGCTATCCTATGGAGTTGTTACAGAGATTAAATGGGTTGATACCAGTGCTTGATAAAAGTTAGCTGTTAGTGGTGAATAAAAATTAGCTGTTAACAGTCAGGCGTGGTGGCATGTGCCTGTAATCAGGATACTCAGGAGACCAAGGCATGAGGAGAAGTTCAACACCAGCTAGGACAACATAGCAAGACCCCACATCTAAAAAAAAAAAAAAAGAATAGCTGTTAGCTAATTAATCTTGTAAAGCTGGAGAGACATGGGGAAATGGTGTGGCCTGTGGAAACTCCATTTGGGAGGGAGAAATGATGACAGAGCTCACACCAACAGCTTTGCTCTGAGTCGAGGATTTGGAGTTAGACAGAGCTGGTTCACATCACTTCACAAGCTAAACCTCAGTTTTTTCATCTGGAAAAAGCTCCATTTCAAAGGGGGATTGTGAGAAGTTCATAACACACATGGGAAAAGCACCTAGCACAGGGCCAGGCACTCAGGGGTGCTCAGTGAATGGTAGCTACTTACAATGATCTCCCACTCCTTTCCCAGTGACACAGACCTTCGCAGTCGTTCTGTGGGGGGAGAGAGAGAGAGAGAGAGAGAGAGAGAGAGAGAGAGAGAGAGAGCGAGCGCGAGCGAGCAGAGCCGGGCTGGAATCTTTAAGTCCAGGGTTTGCTGAGGTGCAGGGTGCTGTAGATCACCCCACCCCCCACTCCAAGTCCAGGCTGGCCAGGGAAGGAGGGGTGGCCAAGAAAAGCTGCAGAGATGAGAAGGACCCAAGGCTGGAGGTGTCTGCAAAGATGAAGGGGAAGAGGGAGGGGCCAGGAGAAAGGTCCAGGGTGGGAGAGGAAGATTTCTGAGTTTTGTTCAGTCAAACTTCTGAGCACCATGGCATGCCAGGCGCCAGGTGCGGCACTATAAACATGAACAACCCAACTTCAACTCTTCCCCCATCCAGTAAGAGGCACGTCAGTCCGGGGGCCTATCCCTCCACGGACCTATGAGGGCTTTGTGACGCCCTGATCAGGTGCAGATTGTAGAATGGTCTACAATCTCTAGCAGGGTGGGGCAGGAAATGAGTGGAACCAATCAGATTCTCTCAGTTATGCATATGAGTTGGGCAGGATGGGAGCGGCTGGTAGTCAGAAGTGAAATTTACAGGGGGGTCCAGAGGAAGTTGAGTTGTGGCCACGAGCAGTTGCATGTGAGCAAAAATTGAGCTAGAGCAGAGACGCTGAGGAAGCAGAAGGTATGAGACAGAAAGGAGAGGCACGGGGAGAAGGGAAGGAATCGGCCTTCTCCACGAGGAGTCATCTCGTGGGAGATGAATGATAGCAGCAGAGACCCACTGACAAAGAGGTGGACAGAGAGAGAGAGAGAGAGAGAGATGCCATCAACTGATGATGACAGGCCCCAAGTGGACTCTGTTCCTCCCAAGTTTCAGGCTCCAGTTCCAGTCCCCATAGCTGGCTCCCACTCAACTCCGCTTTGTCTACATGGGCTCAAGTGGTTTTCTGTGTTTTTATTTTTATTTTTGCAACTAAAGAAATCCAAATAAAGCCTATCCCCTATTTTGCAGATGAGAAAACTAAGGCTGAGAGGGAAAATGATTTCTTGGGACCCTCTGAGCCCTAGTCCCTTTCAGAATCCTACTGGGGACTTGACATTTGTGCAGAAAGTGCCCCGGTGGCTGAGCATCAAATTTTAGGGCTCTGGGGAGGAGATAAGGGGCTTGCAGGACTCATCAGGAGGAATAAGGGCCAGACATGAGCAGACATGAGGGGGGTGAGAATTAAAGTTTCCCCAGAGCGGGCCCCAGGTCCAAACACTACCCAGTAGACTTTTTGGAGCCACACAACTTCTTGGTAAAGTCAGCACCATCATCTCCATGGTATGGCTGGGGAAACTGAGGCTCAACAAGGTTCATTCACCTTCCCAAGGCCACACAGCCAGGAAGAGACAAAGCTGGGTTTCCCCTCTGGTCTTGGACTCCAAGCCCAGGCCCCTCCTGCTGCTGCAGCTGCCCATCTTTCCTGGGAAGTCAACTTTCCCCAGAGAAGATCTCTCCTCCTGACCTGCTGTGGAAGGATGGTGGCCTTGGGCCAGTTGCCTCCCTCTCTGGGTCTCAGCTGAGTGGAAGGAGACCCACTAGGTGTCTAAGGGCCTCCGGCCTGCTCCTCTGGTGGGGTTCCAGTCTCTCCACAGCTGGGTGCCATCCAGGCTACTCTCCACCCCAGCTCCTCTCCCTAACAATTAATCTCCAGCCAACAGTCCCAGCTGCAGTGCTTTCATCATCCAATTACCGGAGTTGCCGGCACAATAAATCTTGGTCACACAAATGCAGGCAAATCTGCAGCTATTTTCATGGCCATTACTGTGCATAGGACATTGGGACTTGGGTCATTTGCCTTTCTGACATGGGTCCTGTCCCCACCTTCTATCTTCCTGCCTCTTTCCCTTCTCACTGGCACCTTCCCCGCAACCCCCTCCACCCCAGGATCCCCAGGCACAAGCTTCTCCCTTCCCTCCCCAATCTGTAGCTGTGGGGCCGAGATCAGAAGACTCTGTGTGACCTTGGCCAAGTCAATTCATCTCTCTGACCTTCCATTTCTTCACCTGTAAAACAGAATTAACATTACTGACCTTACAGGGTCTTGTGAAAACCAAATAACCTGAGTGTAGTATACACATGCATAAATCACTGGTGGTACATATGATGCTTGTAGGTGGTCTTTGCTAGTTTTTGTATGGCTGGGGAAACTGTATAGCTATATATGTATATATATAGCTATATATTTAATGTGTATTAAAAATATATCGAGCCTGTGGTTTCATGAGCATTACTGTTTAGGAGACCATGAAGTTAGGTATTTACAAAAAATATGCTAAGGAAAAATATTAAGAATAATACATGAATTCATCAAAAGTCATGGAGGAGGCATGTGAATGAGAGAAGCTCGAGAAACACTGGCATAACGGCGGTGTCTTGCTGGCTGTCATCAATATTTATTCTGTTCTCCACCCTCCCCTACTTCCTGCAAGAGAAGGTGGGGCCCCACAGACGGAGGGGACGTCCTACCCTGGGAAGTCGACCTGTTCTAGTGCAGAGCCCTTTATTCATGAGTGAAACCTTCCCTGAGTCCTGTCCCATGCAGGCTCTGTGCTGGGTGCTGGGGACACAGAGCTCAAATAGCAGCCCTGCCCTCAAGGAGCCCCCAGTCTTCCTTTTGACTGAACTAAATCCAGCAAGGGAGCCTTCACAAACTTTACTTGACAGGACTCAGAGTAGGACTTTCCGAGGGCTCTGATTTGTGGGATTGTGGTGAATACCGGAAGCTGGGGGCAAGGGGCTCTAAGATGACACCCTGTAAAGAAACACATGTAGGATCATGCATGTGCACCCACACACACACAAAGAGAGGACTTAGGAGGGAAAGGGAAGAAGCAGGGTGGCCTTGTGAGGAATGCGGTGTTCATGCTGAGAGTCACTGCCACCAAGGAGAGCATCCCTGAACCCCTCCTAGAAACTGGGCATTCCTGCCAGAAGGGAGGAGCCTTGTCCTTGCATCCAGGCAGAACGCTTGTTGTCCCGGGAACTCACAGGTTCACCTGAGGCTGCTGCCAAGCAGCACAGAGGTCAAGAGATAGCCAGTGGCAGGTCACTGCTGAGGGGGTCTGCTCCACCAGCAGTGCTGAAAGGGAACAGGGAGAGGTATTCCAGGAAGAATTCCAAGAGCTCTCTCCCAGGTCTTTCTAGCTGTAGGCAGGCCTGGAAGATGATCACAGCGATTATGTGGCTCCTTACAAATAAGCACACAGGTTAGAACAGGAGAAGGATATGTTCAGGTGGCCTCGAACCAGGTAAGCATGACCCACTTCATCAAGGGGCTGGGCTTGGGTCTCTGGTGGAGTCAAAGGGAAACTCAGTCACCCATCTCCAAGCAGGGCCTTGGTCACAGAGCGGGCAGAGGGGAACCTCAGCACTGTGCCAGGAAAATCATGCCCACCAACCCAGCTAACGCCAAGTCCGCAGAGATCCTGCACTCATGGGCACACACCTAGAACTTCCTCCTCTGGAAAGCTACCATCCCTCTTGGGGCATCAGTTTCCCCTTGGGAACAATAGAGTTAATACCTGCTGTTCTGTCGCCAACCATGCGCTGCCTTTTAAGATTTCAGGTTGCCTGTGGCCTGCAGGGAGTTGGGGAAGATTGCCACCTAGTGGTCAATGTTGGCAGTGCCATGGAGCTTTGGGCGGAGCCCTGTCTGGGAGCCCCCAGGCTCAGAGTTAGGCCCAACCTAACTGTATAAACCTGGGCAAGTCACTCCCATTCTCAGAGCCCATTTTCTCAGCTAAAATGGGAGATAGTGATGCCTGCCCTCAGGGCCATAGTGAGATTTAAACTAACGAATTACACGACTATGCCTGTCTTGGGCAGGCCCTAAGAAAGGATGTGATCCACCGGGGTCTTGTTCTGGCAGGACTGAGCAAGGGGCAGTCCCAGGAGACAGGGGAGGTGAGTTACACTCACCAAGGCTCCCAGCTCCCCAGGCTTCTTGCACTGCCCTTCACCCAGAACTGTCTTTCTGTGTGTGTGAAACTGTTCTTAACCTAAACCAGGACAGCTCCTTGAATTACAGAAGGGCAGAACCGTGAAATGCTGACTCCAGAGAGTCTCTGGACCAGGGGACATGGTTCCAGCTTCAGTTCTGTCATTAATTTACTGTGTACGGGGTGGGGGGGACCCCTCAAAAAACTGGAATTATCTTTTGGAGGGCAGGTTCCTTTGTGGTACACTTGAAATTTACTCTTCCAGATAAGTCAACCAAAATTTTGAGAAGGTTATGTCATGATTTGCAGAAGAAATGTCTCAACTTGTGGCAAACTGGTGACTAGTTCTTCCACTATGACAATGCATAGGTCCACACCACGCTGAGCATTCAGCAATTTTTGACCAAAAATGGCATGACCCCTGTGCTCCACCTTCCCTATTAACCTGATCTCACCCTGAGCGACTTTTTTATTTGTTTGTTTCCCCAGATGAAAAAAGTCCTCAAAGGGAAACGTTTTGCCAACGTGGAAGAGGTGAAACAAAAAACAGCAGAGCGCTAAAATCAGAATCGATGAATTCAAAAACTGTTTTGAGCAGTGGAAAAAGAGTCTCGATATGAGTATTGCATCAAATGGGGAGTATTTTGAAGGTGACTGAGATTTAAACATGTAAGAATAAATACACAAATTTTTTATAAATAAATTCTGGGATTCTTTGGGTCCTCGTAGCCTTTGACAAGTCCCCTGGTCAATGTCTGAGTCTCAATTTCCTCTTTCGTACAAAGCAAGTAATGATTCTTACCAGGCCTTTCAGATCTACATTGTGCTATAATTCACTTACTTCCTCCCAGCTCCTGAAGCAATGTCTGTTACACACACATGCTTGTGCCTGGTGCTTTGGGGAAAAGGGAACAAAGGCAGCATCAGAGCTTGGGGCAAAATAACACAAAGTCACAAGAATGCAATGACTGCAGGAATTAAGAATGAGAGGTGATAAGCTGGCATGGTGGCTCACGCTTGTAATCCCGGCATTTTGGAAGACTGAGGCAAGAGATTGCCTGAGCTCAGGGGTTTGAGACCAGCCTGAGTAACATGGCGAGACCACATCTCTACAATTAAAAAATAAATGAAAATAAAAATTACCCAGGCGTGGTGGCACGTGCCTGTAGTTCCAGCTACTTGAAAGGCTGAGGAGGAAGGATCGCCTGAGCCCAGCAGGTCCAAGCTGCGGTGGCCATGAGTGTGCCAGTGCACTCCAGCCTGGGCCACAGAGTGAGACTCCAATGCAAATTTTAAAAATAAAAAAAAAAAAAAAGAACGAGTGGTGATAGAATACAAGCTCCCAGGAATTCTCAGGAATCTTGGGAAAGGTGAAACTTTGTACAGAGCATAGGAGGAAGGCCTGAGACATCTTAAAGAGAAACTGAGGGAAAAAGTGATCCCAGAAGAGTTGGGGACCAGACAACCTAGGGACCTTCATGTTACCCAGGGCTCTGACTCACTCCAGCGTTATTCTGAGACCATTCTGCTGGGAGCCTCACCCCCATGTGGGAAGGACTGACTGCAGTATTACTGTCCATAGCTTCCTAGCTGAAGTTGTTCATGGGTCTTGGAGCTGTGCAGGGCCCATGGTCACCTCTGACTACTCCTTACAGATGCCCCTGATTTTAGACTTTTGTCCTGCTGTCCCCAATCTTACAGATAACATGTCCTAATTTCTAGAAACGAATTCAGACCTAATCTCCTTTGGCAAGAGAACAATATAGTGAGTTCTCAACTCTGTGCCCAGTCCAGGTGACCCTCCGAGTCTTGAGGACAAAGCCACCTGTCACTTGCCACTCACCCACAGCTGCCCACCCTTCTATCATTTTCACTTACACACATTCATCCAACAAGCCCTTGTGTTGCTCGTAGTCTGTGCCAGGCCCTAGGCTGGGTGCTGGGGACACAGGAAGAATCAGATGTGGTCCCTGCCCTTGACGACTAGAAAAGGAACCATATATGGCAACAGAGCATTCCACACAGAATGGGCAGTGCAACAGTAGAGGAAGGCGGTAAGAGGCCAGACGCAGAGCCTATCCTCATCCAGGGTCCAGGCTGGCTCCTCAGTGAACCGGACATTTAAGCCAGATCCTGAGAGGAGAAAAAGCATTTTAGGCAAAGGAAGCTGCACAGGGGCATATACACTATGGCCTGTTCAGGAACATCAGACCATGTGTGTAAAGGATTACTGGGGAGACAGGATGGAGAGATTGGGCCCTGAACACCAAGATAAAAGCTTTATCCTCCTGACGAAGGAGCCATTACGTGGGAGAATAGACTGGAGGGCGGCAGGAAGCTGGAGGAGCAGTGAAGACCTGCTCGGGCAGTCTTGATGAGCCATGGCAGGCCCACAGCCTTCACTGCTCCAGGAACCCCAGTAGGTCACTGCGGTTCCCTTGGACACAAGAGAGGGGCCCTCATGGCCCCACAGTCACTGACAGACTCTGCTTTCCAGGCCCATCGTCTCTACCCTGACGCGAGAGTAGGAACGAGGGAGGGAGGGAGGGAGGAACGAACTCACCTCAGCTCTATCCCAAGTGCACTGAACAGATGCATTCTAGATCCCCTCAGCAACTGAGGTGAGCGTAGCTGTGCCCACTCTTCAGAGGAGGAAATGCAGGCTCAGAACTTAATAAACTGCCTAAGGTTTTATTCAGTTGGTTAAAAAAAAAACAGCATGAGGGTGTGGAGAAAAGGAAGGGAGGAAGCAGGGGAGAAAAGAAGGGAAAAGAGAGGACTAAAAAAGAAAGACCTAAAACTCAAATTAGGACTAAGACCCTCCACTCTGCTGCAAGCTTCCTCTTGATTCCCAGTATAACCTTAATTTCATACAATATTGCTCTCTTCAGTAAGTTCTATTTAATGACATTCTCCTAAATGTCACTTAAGTGTTTCCCCTCAACTTCCCAGTCTTGTCATAGAAAACGTATTCTACTAATCCCTACCCTCAGACCAGAGTTCCCATTGTCCAGTACAGAGGGTCTTTTGAGAGTGATCTAGGGAGCACCATATTTAAATACAGGGCAGGCATAACCTAGGCCCTAAGTGAGGGGAACTCAGCCTGGATCCCAGGCCCAGGCTCCACCTCAGACACCCAAAACCAGAGATTCCCATGGTCTACCCTGTGTTAATGAGAAAGTTGCCCCTCTGGCCGTTGCAGCCTGATGGTTGCATGGCTGGGGGAGCTCCACTCTTGGCTAGATTTCCAGCTCCATTTGCCCCTTGGCCTCACACATTTGTGTGGTATATCCAAAGCTGCAGCCCTACCCAAACACATGCACTTGCCTTAGCCCCTGAATCTGGAACCCAGCTGTCCCTAGCTGATAGGACCAGCCCAGCTCCACAGCAAGTCTAAGTGTGTCCACAACTCTAGATCTTTGGCCAGCCCTGCTGAGCTCAGGGGAGTCTGATGAGGACCTGCCCCAACCCCTGATGCTGAGCTTGGTACAAGACCTGGGCCCTCTCTTTTGCAACTCCTGAAGCACTGGGATAGTCACTGGCCTTGAAAGCAAACATGGAATCCTCTTTTCCAAGAACTGTAAGGAAATTGTGACTTTCCTCCAAAGGAGCATCTTCACGTGAGGTGGAGGGCAGCTGACACACCAGGCTCTGGTCTCAAGTTTCATCCTCCCTACTAGGTCTTCCCTTACTGATTCCTATTGTCCCCCAACCCCACGCTGGTCTTGGGGAGCCTCGTTCTTCACTTTCAGGACTCCAGACCAAATATGCTCACCTAACCGTTTCTAATGCTGTCAGCACAGCTCATGCCAGCTGGAATATTCAGACCAGAAAGGTTTTTGAGCAATAGCAAAGAGCATGTTAGAACCTGGATGACGGGAATGACCAAGTTGGTCTTCCTCGGCTCCAGTCTGGCATTCTCTTTATGGTGCATCCCCAAATCCATAGCTTGGGCACACACCGGAACTTGTGGACACCGGATGCTCTTCCATCCATACAGCAGGTGTACAAGACCTCCAGGCTCAGCACTTTAACTTGGCTGCTGGGAATCATCCTCTGGGCCTCTTCAATGTCACAAATCTCAAACCAAAGGAGTGAGGTCGAGAAAGGCAGGAATGAGGTTGAGAAAGGCAGGCATGTCCTATCCTGCCCAAGATCTACCTTCAAGTTCCCAACTTTGGAGAAGCTCTACTTCTCCAAGTGAATGAAAATGGAATGGTCATTCATTCATTCAACCAGCAAATATTTATTGAGTCCCTACTAAGCTAGGAGATGGAATAATATGGTGAACAAAATGGGCTTGGCAACCTCTCCTCAAAGCTCATACCTGCCCATACAACTTGGCCTGAACTCAAACTCCGTGGTCTATGACCATCATTCAGTCTCACTACAGAAACCTGAGCTTCTTGACTAGGCACACAGGTTAACAGGAAGGGTACTCAGCTTCTTGACAATTTTCCAGTGCCTTGACCCCCAAAGAAACCTGAGTCTGAGGCCACTGAGGAGAGGGAGCTATGGAGAGAGACGGCCAGGAGGACCTCAGCTTTATAGCCACTTGTGGTCACCAAGAGCAGAACATGGCAGTCTAGAGCAAATATGGGGTCACATCATTGTCTGGATGGTGGGTGTCATGTAGCCACACCCCTTTCTCCCTTGAATCTCATAAGTGACCCACAGGCCCATGGAGTTCAGCAATCTAGCCTGGCAACTGTCCAGACTTAGCTTATGCTCTGTGCTCTGACCCGCATTCTCTCCTTTTGCAAACATAAAAAGCCTGTTTTCACAGAGCTGAGTCCTTGGCAGCCCAAGTAACACAAGCTCTGTGTCCACAGCCTATGCAGTCCTTGACTGAAACCCAGAGGGTGAAGAAACATCCTGTGTCCACAGATCCAGGTCTGTGCCCAAGCCATAGTGTTATCTTTGATCTCCACGAGATTTGACACGAATATCAGTATATTACTATGCCATGGGAAAGCTAAATTTATGACCCAGGAGGGATACAGTTGACTGGAAAACTAGAGACTCAAGTTAGACACCTAATTGGAAAATAAAATAAAATTTGGTTCCACATGAACATTAGTGGTAATAATCGCTTTCTCCTACCTCGTGGGACTGGCACGTGGAGAGGTGACTACTGTAACTTAAGAGCATTTTGTGGACCTGCAGCATCAGCATTACTTGGGAGCTTGTTACTTGAGAGCTTGTCACTTGAGAGCTTGTTAGAAATGCAAATTTTGGGGCCCCATCCCAGATTTACTAAATTATTTCTGGTGTGTGTGTTGGGGGGAGGGGGACTGCTTGAGGGGGAGTGGGACCAGGAACTATTCTTTAAACCTTGCCAGGTGATTCATATGCACACATAAATTTGTAAAGTACTGCTAGCATACTGTCTTAGTTCAGGATGCTAAAACAACAACTCTTGAGACGTGGTAATTTACAAACAACAGAAATGTATTGCTCATAAGTTCTGGAGGCTGGAAAGTACAAGATCAAGCTGCCAGCAGATTTGGTGTGCAGTGAGGGCTCGTTTTCTGCCTCACAGATGGTACCTTGTTGCTGCATCCTCACATGGCTGAAGGGCAAAAGGGCTAACAAGCCCCCCCAGGCATTTTATAAGGGCACTGATCCTATTCATGAAGGCTCTTTCTGCATTCCTCATTTCCCAAAGTCCTTCCCTCTTAAGATTATCATCTTGGGAGTTAGTTTTCAATATGAATTTGGGGGGAAGGGACACATGTATTCAGACCATAGCACACATTGTACATATGTGATGGGTTAATATGATTACTATAGAAAAAAATAAGAATCATGGCAGCACCCATTTTTTGAACATCTACTATGTGCCCGGCATTTTTTCTTTTTTTTGAGTTGGAGTCTCACTCTTTGTCACCCAGGCTGGAGTGCAGTGGCATGCTCATGGCCACTGCAGCCTCAACCTGCCAGTCATAGGCAATCCTTCTGCCTCAGTCTTCCAAGTAGCTGGAACTACATATGCATGCCACCACGCCCAGCTAGCTTTTGTGATTTATTGTAGAGTCAAGGTCTCACCAAGTTGCCCAGGCTGGTCTCAAGCCCCCAGGCTCAGGTAATCCTCTCGCCTCAGCCTCCCAAAGTGCTGGGATTATAGGCTGAGCTACTGCACCCAGCTCATTTTAAAACTTTAATCTGAGTTTAAATGTTATCTCAATCCTCACAACCTTATGAGGTATTTTTATTATGCTAATTTTTACAGACGAAAGAACTGTAAAGATATTTGATCAAGTGACTTAATCTTTCCAAGGCTCAGTTTCCTCATCTGTAGGTTAGGGACAAGGTCTTGCTCCCTTAGTTGTTGTGAGGATTAGGGACAATGTGTGGAGGACCAACCACAATTAATAGGGAGCTAAGACCTAGCCACTCCAAAATAGGCAGAGGCAGGGTTGCTGGCCGCAGTCCAAAATGAAACCTATCTCCAACTTGTGACTTACAGACCTGCCTAGTGCCCCTGGCCTTCTTACCTGGCACTAAGTCAGCTTCACCAACTATCAATGTCTATGTTTACCCCTTAAGGGAATCCAGGCTCTCATTTCTGATTCTATTTCTAGTTGATGACAACAGAAGCTATGTTTAGAATAACTCTGGGACTTGAATGGCAGCAGCTCTGAAGGTTGGGGGCACTGGAAAGTATCTCCAGCTAGGTCTGGCTTCCAAGGAGAGCAACTCATACATTTCTCTCAGATAAATAGAAAGGGAAGACCTTCGGTTTGTGAGGCGACTCTAATGCAACTCTGAGACACGCTATTACAGGGATCCTTGTCATCAGTCGCTTACCAGCTGCTGAATGCCCATCACGTTCCAAGGACTTAATAGGCACTATCTCTGTCTCATATCAACCTGCAAATATCACCTTCAGTTCTGCTTTTTCTTTGTCATATGACAAAAACAGGTTTGGAATCAGATCTGACTTCACCACTTACTGGTTGTGTGACATGAGAACATACCATGTAACCTTGTTGGATCTCAGCTTTCCTAGCTCTAAAACAAGGTTGCTGAATTAAATGAGAGAATGTATGTATAGCTCAAAGCACACAGCAGGCACTTAACAGATGTCATTCCCTTTAACACCCTTCTTCCTATACTGTAATATGTCTGGCCTTGTGGTGGGCACAGAAGACAGAGATGACTCAGGCAAGTCTCTTCCGACTACTTGGGGCTGAGATTTCCCTCTTCCATACCCAGGCTGGGTCACTTCTCATAGTAAGGGGGCAAAATGTCTGAGGCAAAGTCAGAAGGTTGATGAAAACCACCGGGCCTGAAGCTTCTAAGGATGTGACTGAGGCAAGGCAAGATGGCTGTCTGCCTTGGAGTGCCCTCTTCAGTGGGCCCTGCCTTCCTCCCCTCTTCTGCATCAACCTTATTCTCAGCATTCAACTGTCAAATATCGCCAATGCTGAAGGATAATGGAAATCAATGGGAGGATAAAGGTAATTCATCTTCTTCCTACTGACACAACTTCACTGTTTGCGAAATCCTTTTGAGGATTCACTGGCTTATCAGATCCACACAACACCCTGGTGAAATGGCAGGGCAGATTGTACCCATGATAGGGCTGAACAAACTGGCTCCCAGAGAGGGCCAGTGGCTTGCACAAAGTCAGTCACCTAGCAGGTTAGTGATGCTCTAGGACAAGGACCCTGGACTTCTGACTCTTCCTAGTGCAGTCCTCTCTCCATTCTAACCCAACATCACTCCTAGAAATGTACCCCTTAGGTAACGTTCATCAAACTTCAGTAGACTGTATTGAAAGTTAATTTCTCATGGCTTGTATTTCAACTCCAGGTAGTATCTAACAGGCTGTTACTAATTAACCACATTTTCTGTGAGGGTAGGTATTGAGATTATGTTGATTATAAGCCATGTACATCCAACTCAAATTAGCTTAATAATAAATACAGTAAAGGTTGGGGAGGGTGCACCACGGATTCCCACAACAGTGAAGGACTCTACTGGATATAATCAGGACTCTTGTCACCTCTCAGTCCTTGTCAGTTTCTTCCTGGCTCCCTTCTTCCAGGTTTCCCCTGCACACAGGCCATCTCCACCAGCTGAGGGTGTTTGTCTGTGGTTCAATCCTCCCATTGGAAAGAGCGCTTGTCTGAAATGGTACTCTTTTTCCTTTGGATCTATTATTATAAAATCTCGAGGAAGTTGGGGGGAAAAAAGTCTGGTCAAGTTACTGAAGGTCTAGAGAGGTTTCAAAGTTAGAACTCCCAAGAGGTATATTAAGTAACACAGTTAAATCCATGGCAGCAGCTCTTTTGTGCTCCACTCTGGTACATGTTTTAGAATATTGAACTTATTTATATTTTATCTACTATTTATGGTATTTGAAAGGTTCAAAAGGATAAGTTATACTAAATTTGTAATTGGTATTTATGTTTAAGGCAGTTCATAAATCAAATTTGTTATTGTTAAATATCCAACTTTTCAATATTTTATTGGATGTTTAATAAATTGAGCACTAAAGTTTATGTAGTTGTGTATATTCTTCTCAAGCCCAAAGGGTCCTTGGACATTAAGCAATCTAATAAAATATGCAAAAATAAAATAGATCATTGGATTTCTTATTTAATGATTTTAGAATCATTGTAAAACTATTTTTAAGAGGCAAATTAGCAGTTCTCTGAACTTCATTTATTCCTCCACTATATGACTTTCAGTGTTACAACAAAAGACTAACCCAATTGAAAGCTTTTCAATAGCAAATTTGTTTTTAAAAAGCGGACTGACCTACTGACAGAACTTAAGGAGTTATGCTGAAACATTTGGTCAAATTCAGAGGAGACTTAAAGTGCAATGAAACAAAGTCAAGTAAAAATCAGAGTTAAGTTAAAGCTTACTACTTCATTTTTATAAATATTTGTAGCCTCTTCAGCTATAATTTGAGAATAACTTCAAGGTGTTTGAAAAAAGGATAAGAGATTCAGTGACAAGCACTGGTGTCAGTGGTGACTCTGTACTACCCGATTCCTCCACTTAAAAGCTGGTGTATAATATCATGCTCTCAAACCAGTCAGGGAAATCCCTGCCCTGCTTTCCTTAATAGGTAACTCTGTTCAAATGACAGTGTGTAAAAGTGCAAAGGATTATTATTAATGTTTTTTAAAAGTAACATCTCTTATGAAAAGCAAGAAATTGTCTCAAATTCATTTTTTTGAAAGAAAGTAGGTACAAACCAGATATTAGGATGGTAATCTCGCAGTTTCTTTAACAAAAACTACAACAACAGCAGCAAAACAAGAGTCACCAGAATTAAGCTCTTTATTTATCTTTCTTGTTTAAAAGAGTGATAGTAGTTTTTACAGTACAGTATTTCTGGCACTCGGCATCACAGAGCCAAGACACACTCAGAACACACTAAGCCTCAGCATCTCAGAGTCCTAGAGAAGTGGCAGTTGTAGAAAATCCAATCAGGGACAGAGGAAAAATGCCAGTGAGATGAAAACTCCATATCAAGGCCTAGCTTTGGGTTTGTGCTATGATCCTTGGGACAGCCAGGCAGGACCAAGTTCAAGCCAGAGAAAAGCCCATTCCCCAGAAGTAAATGACCTGGAAGCAGGCCAGCACAGAGAACATTCATTTAGAGTGAGTGTTTCAAATGCTATGCAATCCATAGAAGGATGCAATATCTTCCTCCCTGAAGCAGAACTCCCCATGGACTCCTCAGTCAGTCCCAGAAGGCAAAGAGTCTTTTACTCATTAATCCATTCAACATATCTTTACTGCTGTCTACTCTGTTCCCAGCCCTGAGCTGGATGCAAAGGACAACAGAGGATCAGACACAGTCCTTACCATCAGGGAATTCAGAATATGACAGAGAAAGCATATACCTCAGATAAGTCAGTGATTCAAGGTAAAAGTGACATAGAGAAGACTCAAACAGACCTGGCCCTAAAGAAGGTCACAGCCTAGCAGAGGCCTAGAGGACACAACACAGACATCAATACATAGCAGCCTGAGACAAGGACCAAAGGGCGGCTCAAACTGTGAACTTTGGCACCACAGAGGATGACACAACATCTATCTAAATAATACAGTGGGGAAAAAGTTTGGCCTACTGGAGAAGAGTGAGTGGCCTAATGTGGCCAGAGTAGAGCTATCAAATCCTACTGCCCTGGGAAGGACCCTGTGTAGAGACTCACTTCTGTGGGTCCTTTGGGCTACCCAAAAGGCGGGGTGAAAAGTCTCTTCCCTTTGGCTGCAGTTGCATGATATCCTGTGGATATCTGAGGGGAGACTAGTGACTAGAAGAAACAGGTCCAAATGAAACACCCAAACAAGGGCCTGAGGTGAAAATTAAGAGCATGGACAGGGCCGGCAGGCTGAATGGACGAGAGGCTGGCCTGGAAACGTACCAGCAGCAGGAGGCCCTCACTCATGCCTCCTGCACTCCCAGTGGTGGGCCATGTGGGCTAGATGGCATCATTCTAATGGTCCAAGGGACAAGGTAGGGGCATCTGAGGCCAAAGGTCCTCTCTTCAAGCCTACAGATTATAGACGCCTGTCTGTCTTCCTCTTTTCTTCACAGCTGCCACCTGCCCTCTCTTTTCTGTTCTACCAACCTGAGGGTGGCTGAAATGAGCTGTAGGGTACCAGTGTCATAGCATAGGTCCCTGGCCCTGAAGACCTTTGGTAACTGGTACAGAGTCAGAGTGCGTATAGCTGTCTTTGCTAGTCACCTGGAACGTGGACAAGATGAGCCAACTTAAAGCTGCAGGGTTTGGCAAGACCTTCATTGCGGGCTAAGCTGCCAGCCTGTGCAAGCCTCTCTCTCTTCTCACAGGTTTCAGAGAACAGCTCCAGCCTGCTGCCATTTCTTCACAGCAGCTACCACCTATGCCACGTCTCCAGCCTATACCTCATATCTGTGCCCTTTCTCTTTCTTCCGAACTTGCCAGGACTCTGATCTGCTGTTCTTTTTCTTCACCGCCATCACCCACTCTGTTCCTCTCTCACTCTGGAATTCTACTGTCTCTAACCCTCTTTCCTTACTATTCCTGAAATAAGTACATAGCCCCTTTCCCAATTAAGACTTTTGATGCTAGGAAAACCAGACTTGAGGCAAGGGGGAAGAAATAAGAAGATGGCAATTTAGAAATGGACCACTTACAGGTACTGGCATTAGACATCTCTGGTCCACACTGACATGAGACTGAGGTCCCTGCTTTGACTCTCTTCTTGGATAGTCCTAAAGAAGTTTTGATATTCTCATTCTCTTCACCCTGTAGCTCTGGTTGTAGGACTTGGTCATCCTCCCTATTCCCATCGAACTGTGGTATAGTACTCAGGAAAGCTTGCTGAACAAGGAGATTCTATCAATCAGGAGGGGACTGTCCTTTTAGTCCTCTCCCTTTCCCCAATTCCTTCCTGTGCCACCAAGTCTGCCCACCCTAGACCCCCACCACTCTCCACCTGCCAACTTGACAGAGATCAAGTAGGGAAGTATTTATGCATTATTGCACTAACAGCTGGAAGGGCCTGCACGTCAGGCTAAATGTAAACACATTTCAGTAGGTAAGAGGGAGCCACAAACGATTCTGAACCAAGAAATGGCAACAGAAAGTTCCTTGAGCTATGCAAGAAATATTGAGATAAATGTATACATGAGCGAATGAATGATTGTAACTGTGTATTGGGGCAATTACTTTGGCAAATGCTTGAGAGGCTAAGATAATTTTTAAAAGCCACCCTATACCATGGGCTTTAGCAACGTGCTGAAGTAGGTGAAGTTAATTTTTACTGTCATCTTGTGGGACTCTCCACAACTGCAAACCCTAGCCTCCCAGGCTACTTTCCATGACTAAGACTTAACTGTTTGTGGTCATTACCTAGCACCAAATATATTTAGCTGCTACCAGTTTAAGGCATTTTCCTCCTAAAATAGGAACAAAGTGTTTATTTCCTGACAGAGTTTCTGTCACAATAACAGGCTATAGGGGAAACAATTTAAGATAAGAGCAACCAATCTGGTATCATCTGACTCACCACTGGCTAAGTTCAGCACGAAAGCCATTAGACAAGAAGGCATCCCCACTTCACAGAAAGTAACTCTAGTAGATCCAGATGAACAGGCCAGGATCAGAGGCTGAGGGGTTCAAGACCCTCCTTATGGTGAAGACCTTCTCCACAGGTAAAGGAGTAGCTAGGCCAGGACATCCTGAAAAAACAAACTTGAGGGAAACCCAGCAGCCTGCCTAAGCCTTGGACAGATGACTTCAGGAGCATTAAAGATGCAACTAAGACAACAACAGCAGAAGCTACCATCACCCCAACTTATAGCCACACATCTACAAACTATCCCACCACCTGCACTTATTTTCTTGAATTTTCTCCCTCTTCTATCCCCATAAACTGTGAGCTCCTTGAGGGCAGAGACCATAAGTTTCACCCAGTGTTTTAAAGTACTAACCCATGTTCTTTCCCCATCAAGAACCATCCTAATCAGGCCCATCTTTCATTGGAAAGGAGTAGTTTCTTTCACTAGGAGTAGTTATCAAGGACCACTGGTTGATATTGAGCTTCTCGTTGTTCTCCCCAGAAAATGATGCTTTCTGGAGGAGCAAGGGACAGTTATCAGAGATACAAAGCTGGAGATGGTAGGCGACCTCATGACTCTACTGTTTTTGCTCAATTTCTCTAGGATACAAAGCTCTGAGCCTGACTAGAAAGGGTGTAGATGTTTTTGTTATTAAAAACAGAAAAACCCTTCAAAGCTTCCTTCCTATTATGACATCTGCTGTGTCCCACACTTGATTGAGGAGCAAGTCATTTGAAAAGGTAAGTTCTTTGATTTCCACTTTGAGATCAGCCAGATCTTGCTGATCATGGAGCATACAGGCACTCTGCCTCTCCTAGGGATGGGAAGGCAAGAAATCATAGAACCAATTCTCTCATTTTACAAATGGAGACTTGAGGCCCAGAGTTCAGGCGACATGTCCAAGGTCCTAAGCAAGCCAGCTGCAGAGCCAGGACCACATCCTGGTCCTCCAACTCCCAGTGCAGTGCTCTTTCCACTGCAGTCACTATGGCAAAATTTGCATTTTGCTCTCTGGAAGGGGATCAAAATATTCCATTTTTGGATTCTCTGTAGACTTCAGTAACCTCTATTATCCTGGCCGTAGTTGTCATTTCCTTCTATGGAAAACTGGGTCCTTAGCCAATTAGTAATTCTTGAACAGGCTCAGGTTTCTACCAGAGCTGGTGCAGACTCCCTGTGTGTGGCAAAGGATCTCTTGGTCTGTAAACAGGCAGAAGGAAATCTGCTGACACTCCTGCTTGGTCCCACATTCAAACAAACACCCAAACAAGCCCTCTTCCTCAAGAGCAGCCAGATCAGAGTAGCCACAGGGCCCACGGTGCAAGATCCAGGGTCGGGACCAGCAGGCATCCTCCAAGGGGTTCTGGTTGAGGTAGATACCTAGGTCAACCCTCCGTTTCTTATTTGTTGGGTGTGAGTACAGGAGCCATGATTCCGACAGTGTTCCAGCTTCCTCCTCCAGCCTCAGTGAACTGTCCAACAGAGGGCTCTGCTGAATGATGGGAACATCTTTGCCACTAGAGTCCTGGCACCTACCTGGCATCTCCAGGGACCGGAAACTTACCACACTGCCTTGGCAGCCATGTGGGGGCTCACAGAGCTGTCGATTCAGGGCCAGATTCTGAAAGCATTCACCGTGGTCAGTGCTGAAAGCCTCTGCTCGGCACCTGTTTGGTGTCCGGGCACTGCAATATAACACAGGGTGACCAGACCTCCTGGTCACCTCTGCCACTTGGCACTCCACTGTCACTATGGGCCTAATGAGCCTGCCGTGGTGCCACGTGACCCCTAGGTCGTCACTGTAGATCATCAGGGAATGAGGTTTGGTTTTACATGGCAGCCGTAAGCCAAAGAACCAATAAGGGATGTAGTAGGTATATGCAGGGATGACCAGTCTCCCTGACTGCAGCTGGATGCCATGACCTGGGCCAACAGCAAACGTGGCCCAGTGCTTCATCTCTGGGCCAATGATCTCCTCAGTCAAGTCCCTCACCTCACTCCACGAACATCCAGCATCTTGACTACAGATGAAGCAGAGGCGGGCAGCATTCCTGCCCGACACAATCTGTTGACGCTCAGTGACATGGTCCCGCACACAGATGAAGAACAGGAACACACAACCATTCTTCCGCTCCCACACAGGACAGGGGTTCATGGTCCGATGCCCAGGTAAAGTGGCTTCCATCAGTGGCTTCAGGGGACCCCACTAGACAAGGAGAAGGGAGAGAGAGAGTAAGAGTGAAGTACTAATAGGAAGATATGAAGCTCACTAAAAGTACTAGTACTTTTCATAAACAAGGAATCAGTGTTATAAAAATCTACAAAATAGTGAAGACCCAAGTATTCACTAAATTCTCAAATATTATAGGATGACTTATAGAGCTGGACAGACACAATGCTAAATATTATACATGTTGTCCCCACTGTCTGAAATGTTCTTCCTCATTTTATCTAGATTTCCAAATCATCCTTCAACACCCAACTCAGAAGTCACCTCCTTCATGAAACTGTCTCCTCCCCCTAATAAGTTATAGCATTTATTGTATAACATTGTAAATTTTTTTTTATAACTGTCTCCCTTCCTGGACTATGAGCCTTCTGAGAGCAGAAACCAAACTATACTTGTATCTCCAGTAACTGGCACATAATAGGAGCTAAATACATATTTTTACAAAGAAAGAGAGACCAAAAAAATAAAGAAGAAAAGCAAGGCAGGCAAATAGGGTAGTTTTAGGCAAATAAAGGGAAATTTAAGACACATATTTTTTTCTTCCTGTACTATGCTGGGAGGGCAATTCATTAAAAAAAAAAAAGTGTCAAAGACACTTAGTTCAAACTCTGCTTTCATCATTTATTTTGTGACCTTGGGCAAGTTACTTAATCTTACTTTACCTCCATTTCTTCATCAGTTTAAAGAAAAATTCAATAACATCCTGGCAGAGTTGTTATATGAATACAGTGAGATAATGCCTAACCAGACATACCACAAAGAAAAGTCTCATCTCCCTAACACATTTTAAAAATAATACTAGAAATCGGTATGAAAATTTCCAGCAACCCAACTAGCAAAGGGCAAAGGGCAAGATCAGATACTCACAAAAAGAAAAAAAAAAGAAAATATGTCCAATCTCATACACAAAAAAGAAACACAAATTAAAACTAAACTGACAAAGCATTTTTCATCTAATAAATTGGCAAAACCATAAAGTTTGACAATATTCTGTTGGCAAATGTGAAGAAATAGGTACTCTCACACAGGGGATAAAGTGCAAATGGTTCAACCCTTATGTAGGACATATCAAAATTACAATACATTCATTCTTTCCTATCATGTCCAATTCTGGGAATTCATCCTAAGATATAGCTATCTGATCATCAAATTATGAATGTATAAGATTATTCAACACCGCATTGCTTGAAACAGTAAAATATTGCAAACAAATATTCATCAATAGAGGACTGGTGAAATGAACATACAATACATGGGGAAAAAAGAAAAAGAAATACCTTTTTTCCATATTTTGATATGGAAAGATTTCCATAATATATTGTCAAATGAACAAAGCAAAATACAGAACAGTGTATGTAGTAGGCTACTTTTTGCATAAGAAACATGAAGGAAAGGAACTTCTGGTTACAGCAAACTAATAAGTAATTGGACCCACCCTTCCCCTGAGAACTAGAAAAGACAGATAAAATATTAACACAAAAATATCTATTTGAAAACACCAGAAAGCAAATAACACAATGATGAATTACAGTCCAAGAACTGAGAGTTAATTCAGAGAGGCTGACTGGGTATTTCAAGTCCCTTTTTCCCTCAGGGTATCCTACTAGTACTCAAAGAAGTAACTGAAAGGCTGAGAAGCTGAGCAATTCATTTGACAGCCTTATGAGACTAGGAGGACAAAACTTAGAGGCTCTGGTAAACACCAATGTAATTTGCAATGGAACCTTAAAGGACTAAATCCTAGGAATAAGGATGGAACTGAGGCAGACCAATCCTTACATCCACCACTCTGGAAAGTTGGCTGGCATTATCTATTAAGGTGGAAGATACACATACCATATGACCAGCACTCCTAGATACATCCCCAACAAAATGTATGCCCATAGTACCAAAAAACATATACAAGAATGTTCATAGCAGCATCATCCATACTTATAATAGCTAATCCAAATATTCACTAAGAGTAGAACAAATCACTTAAATTGTGGTATATTTATATAATGGAATACTATGTAACAATAAAAATAAACAAATTACAGTTGCACAGAACAATCTGGATAAACCTCAATAATATTAAGCAATAATAATAATAATAATAATAAAAAGCCAGACATAAAGAATACATAGCAAAGACATAAAGATTAAAAATAAGCAAAATTAAACTCCAGAACTATAAATCAGCATTGTAATTACCTTTGGGAAGGAGAGAGGGGCCATAAGATAAAATTTTCAGGTGCTGACAACATCCTATTTATTGGATCACTGGTAGTAGGTTTTACATGTAATGAGTCCACAAGTGTCACCTTTGCCATAACTCATCAAGCTGACATTTGTTTTCTTTTCTGCATATGTGTTATCACTTCACATGTTAAAAAGTTTTAAAAAGAGGTATTAGGAAGTAATGAATTATATACTTGTTTTTATTAGCTTCTGCATGAAGCAGCACTGGAAAGATAACAAGAAACAACAGTGCCTGCCTAGAGAAGGCAGGGGAATGGGAATGGGATGTACATATTTTTATACCTTTTTTCAGTAATATGAAATGTATTAACTATCCAAGACAAAAAACAATTTTAAAAAATTAATTTCTGTATGAATGGGTAAAACAGACTAAGCAAGTCTCAGATAATAAAATTCCAGAATGATAGAGTTTATCTAGTGCTAACTCTCATTCCACAGAAAAGTCTCCTCTAAGTCTTCTGGGTAGTAGACCACTCAGTCCTTGAACTAAGCTAGTGACAGGGAATTCAAGATCTCTGGAGCAGTCCATTCTATACCAGAGTGCCTTGTGCACTCTAAACACCTCAAAGATATGTGATAAACCCAGCTTAATTATTGAGCAGTTAGCTGTGGGGAAGTCAGAAGCTTAGTCATTGTTAGTGACTGAGAGGAGAAAATGATTTGGGCCAGACATATTTAATCTACAGCTGATATGAAGGTAGAAGAAACAGTAAACAAAGCATGAAAGTCTTAGAATCTAAGGTGAGCTCAATTACGTGGAGCAATGGGACATATCAAACAAGCTGAGCCTGACAGAGATAAAACAGGTTGTGGTCTTAAAAATCTGGACCAGAAAACCCGATTAAAGAACAAATGTAGGCTGAGCATGGTGGCTTATGCCTGTAATTCCAGCACTTTGGGAGGCTGAGGCAGGAGGATTTCCTGAGCCCAGGAGTTCAAGACTATCCTGGGTGACACAGCAAGATCCTATCTATACAAAAAAATCAAAAAATTACCCAGGCATGGTGGCACACATCTGTAGTCCCAGCTATTTGGGAGACTGAGGCAGAAGGATCACCTGAGTCCTGGAGGTTGGACATGTGGTGAGCCATGATCATGTCACTGTATTCTAGCCTGGGTGACAAACTACAGAAACAAAAAACAAAACAAACAAAATGTAATGGCCAAAAAGCATATGAAAAAAGATGCTCAGCATCACTAATTAGGAAAATGCAAATCAAAGCCACAATAAGATATCACCTCACACTCATTAGGATGGCTACTAAAACACACACACACACACACACACACACACACACACACACACACACACACAGAAAATAACAAGGTTGGCAAGGGTGTAGAAAAACTGAAACCCTTGTTCACTGTGCATAGGGATATAAAATGATATAACCACCGTGGAAAACAGTATGCTAGTTCCTCAAAAAATGACATATAGAACTACCATATGATCCAGCAATTCCACTTCTGGGTATATATTCACAAAAATTAGAAGCAGGGTCTCAAAGAGGTATTTTCACACCTTTATTCATAGCACATTATTTACAATAGCCAATAGAGGGGAGCAACCAAAGTATCCATTAAGATATGAATGGATAAACAAAGTGTGATATGTACTTACAATGGTATATTATTCAGATTTAAATGGGAAGGAAATTTTGATACATGCTACAACATGAATGAATCTTAGGACATTATACTAAGTGAAATAAGACAAACACTGTACAATCCCACTTATATGAAGTATCTAAAGTAGTCAAATTTACAGAAACAGAAAGTCAAATTGTGATTGCCAGGGACCGAGGAGAGGCAGAAATGGGGAGTTGTTTAATGGGTGCAGAATTTGTTTTGAAAGATAAGAAAGTTCTGGAGATTGGTTGTACAACAATTTGAATATTTAAAACTACTGCACTGTACACTTAAAATTGCTTAAGATGTTAATGTTAAATGCTTAAATGTAAAAATGCTTAAGATGTTAATGCTTTATGTTAGACATAGTTTACCACAATTAAAAAAATTTTAACAACAACAAATGTGAAAAAGACTTGGAGGCTTTGGCTGACCATCTACTCAATATTAGTTGACCGTATTATGAGGCTGCCTAAAAAGTAAACACTATTTTACCTCAGACTGCCTTAAAAGGACACAAGATGGCACCGCTCACCTCATTGCTGATCTGGCCAGCCTACCCGTGGAGTCTTAGGTTCAACTGAGTATCACAATTTGGAAAGGACACTAACATCTCAGGCCAGATCCCAAGGTCAGTAACCACAATTTCTAAGCGACCAGAAACCAAATCAGGACTGTAGTGTAATTAGCCACTAAAAGAAATGAAGCTGACTAGCCCAGAAAGGAGAATACTCAGAAGGGACGAACACAGCTTCCAGGTACCTCAGATAGTAGTTGTCTGAAAGAGACATTATTTATATTATGTAGAGTTGACTGCTTCATCCCAGACGGCAACGCAAGACCATAGGTAATTACTAAGTAGAGATTATCTCATCCATACACAAAAAAATCTTAGCAGTTGCCACAAGATTAAGTTTCTAATTTGAAGAGCTGTGCAAGCAGACCCCTTATGGAAAATGACAAATGTTGCATTCTTACTATGTAATTTCTATTATTAATTACATTACAGATGATGAAACAGAGGAGTCATGTATTCAAGGTCACTCAGCCAAAAAATGGCATGTCTTGACTGACTCTAAAACCATACTCTCAACCACTAAGCTATTATTAGCTACCAATGGAATACAGAAGATTTCTGTATTGGAAAAGGAGTTCATGATTCTTCTAACTTCTAGATTTCACAATTAATCAGAGAATGAAAGTAAATAAAGAGAAGAACGAATGAGCTAAAGTAAACAAGTTTGTGAAAATGTGTGACTCCTGGGTTGTGAGGGTATGCAACAGCTGTGGTCTGACTTTTAAAAATGCCTGCCAGGCACAGTGGCACCTGCCTGCAGACATAGCTACTCAAGAGGCTGAGGGCAGGAAGATCACTTAAGGCCAGGAGTTGGAGGCTGTAGTGTACAATAGCCACACCTGTGAATAGCTAATGCACTCTGGCCTGGGAAACAGAATTAGAATTTGTTTCAATAAACAAACAAACAAACAAATAAATAAATAAGGTCGGGCACAGTGGTGTGCTTCTGTAGTTCTAGCAACTCAGGAGACTTGAGGCAGGAGGACCCCTTGAGTTCACTGTCTGTGACAGGAAGCAGAGTAACATGGCCAACGACCATAGGCAATGCCTGCCCCAGAAGAAACAAAAAGCTAGAATTCCAAGCTTTGCTGAGATATAGGGCTGCACTTTTATAGAGGCTAGTTATACAAACAGAAGTCCACCCTGGGAAGTCATGAGGAAGACTCATGGCAAGATAAGTCAAAAGAACAGGAAATGAAAATTCCTTAAAGTAAAAAACTTAATCACGGGGAAATGTGAGCCAATATCATTAAAAGCAAGGGACAGGGTTTGCTGGCAAGGCCCATGCTCAGTAGGACAGCATTTGTACCATAACAAGGCATCTTCTGTGGATATGAAGGTTCAGTGGTGAGATTTCAGACATCTGTAGGTAGACAAGCAGGGTAGGTTAGGGGCTTAAGGCACCAATTATAAAAATACAGATACAGAGAGATGACTTTGCTATATATTTTTTACTAAACTCAAAACCATCATCTCCTATGTCTTGCTTCAGACAGCTCTGAGAGGAAAGAAACAAGAAATATGAAGGGACACCCCAAAAAAACAGGAATCATTTTTTAGAGGGCAGGTCCCTTGTAGTATAGTATTCCCCCACTAGGTAAGTATTCTAGGAACCCCTTGGCATCAGTGTACCAGCTAGCGTTGCTGTGAGAGGCTGTGTTCGGCTTCAGTGAATTTTTTTTGGCGAGTCTTTCAACACGTTTGCCCATTTCATTATAGGCAATTTATAAGAACAACTTGCCCACACAGCACTGAGTGTTAAGCAGTTTTTGACCAAAAGCGGCATGAGCCCCATGACCCTCCCTATTCACCTGATCTTGCACCAAGTGACTTTTTTTTTGTTTCCCTGATGAAAAAAGTCCTCAAAGGGAAATATTTTACCGATGTGGAAGAGGTGAAACAAAAATGGCAGCAGCACTAAAAGGCATCAAAATTGACAAGTTCAAAAACTGTTTTGAGCAATGGAAAAAGCATCTTAATAGGTGTATTGCATCAAATGGAGAGAACTTTTAAGGTGACTGAAGCTTAAGCATGTAAGAATACATTATTATTATTATTATTATTATTATTATTATTTTGAGTTGGAGTCTCACTCAGTCACCCAGACTGGAATGCAGTGGCCGCCCCTGGCCACCGCAGCCTAGACCTGCTGGGCTCTGGCGATCCTTCCACCTCAGCCTTCCGAGTAGCTGGAACTACAGGCACGCGCTACCACGCCTGGCTAATTTTTTTGATTTATTGTAGAGATGAGGTTTCGCCAAGTTGCCCAGGCGGATCTTGAACCCGCAGGCTCAGGCAATTCACTCACCTCAGCCTCCCAAAGCATGGGATTACAGGCTGAGCCACCGAGCCCGGCCTTATTATTATTATTATTATTATTACTATTATTATTATTATTATTATTATTTGAGCCAGAGTCTCACTACAGCCCAAGCTGGAGCGCAGTGGCATGCTCACAGACACCACAGTATCTACTGCTGGGCTCAGTTGATCCTTCCCCCCAGTCTTCCACGTAGCTGGAACCACAGGCATGCGCCACCATACCCGGCTAATTTTTTTTATTTATTGTAGAAATGAGAGCTCACCATGTTACCCAGGCTGATCTCAAATCCCTGAGCTCAGGCAATCCTCTTGCTTATGCCTCCCAAAGTGCTGGGATTATAGGCATGAGCCACTGCCCCCAGCAACAATTTTTTGTAAATAAATTCTGAAGTTGTGAGTTTGAATGCCACTGAAAAAAAAAAAATAAAATTCTGAGGTTTTTTTTTTGGCACCTCCCTTTATAAAACAATAAGTACCAAGACACAGTCTGAGCCTATGTCAAAAACTATCAGTAGGTTTTCTGCTAGTTTAGATTATAGAACACCAGTGCAGATGGAAAAGCAAATTATGATGCAATTGAGGCCTAAGGCAAATTTTAAAAATT
>CAUYQG010025556.1:0-12908 GCA_963574415.1 Tarsius wallacei
TTTCTGGTGAGATGAGTCTTTTGGAGACAATATATTGTTGCCTTGTGATATTTTATCCAACTTGCCATTCTATGTCTTTTCAGTGGTACATTTAGTCTGTTCACATTCAGACTGATTATTGAGATGTGAGGGTTTATCACTGTGACGAGGTTCTTATAAAGTTTTTTTCTTGTCGCAGCTATTTATTTGCTTGTTGTTTTTCTTTTAATTTTTGGGTTGATGCCCATGTATTTTCAATCTTTTTTTCTGCATTCTTTGTAAGGGCATTGTTCACTTTTTCCTTTCTTCTGTGTTTAATACTTTCTTAAATGTTTCTCGCAGAGATTGTATGGAGCAGCGCAAACTCTTAGGGATTGAATGTCTGGGAAGAATTTTAATTCTCCATCACTGATGAAACTTAACTTAGCTGGGTAGGCAATTCTTGATTGAAATTGTTTATCTTTAAGTGCTTTGAAGATTGGGTTCCAAACTCTCCTAGCCTGAAGTGTTTCTGTAGATAAGTCTGCTGCTATTCTAATTGGTCTTCCCCAGAAGGTAGTCTAACCTTTCTCTCTTGCTGTCTTTGGGATTTTCTCTTTTATACCTACTGTGTGGAGGCAAATTATTGTGTGTCTAGGAGTTGGTCTTCTCATTTATTGTCTTGCAGGGGCTCTCTGAAACTCTGGTGTTCAAATGTTCGCATCACTGATGAGATGAGGGAAGTTTTCTTGGATAGTTTCATGGAATTTTTGTTTCAGGGTGGTCACTTTCTCTCTATCTGCCTCAGCGATTACAATTTATCTCAGGTTAAGCCTCTTGATATAATAACTCATTTCTTGGAGGTTTTGTTCTCTCTTTTTAAGTTTCTTTTCTATGTTTTTAGCAGTTTGGGTTAGTTCTATATTTGATCCTTGAGCTCCAGACTCTTTCTTCTGCTTGATTAATTCTACTTGATTAATTCTACTTTCCATGCTTATCTGTTTGTTATTTATATAATTCACTGTATTCTTTATTGCTGTTATCTCAGTTTTCATTTCCTTCATTCTTTCCTCTTGTCACTTCTCATTTCTATTTATTCTTTCTATTAATATCTTGATATCTGGGTTTGTGGTTTGAGACCAGTCATTCTGGGGGCTCTGCATTTTTTTAGTTCCTAAGTCTTTATTCTCCCTGACTGATCTCCCAGGGGTCTGTATGAGACTCATATTCTTCCTTTGGTTATTCTTCATTTGTGTAGGTTTTCCTCCCCCTTTTTACCTCTTCTTTAACTCTGTTGTTCAGTGATAGGGAGAATAGTTTTTTATTTCTGTTTGCTCAATCTCCTATTCTTCCTTATGTAGATCCTCCGGTTTTGTTCAATTCTGAACTGGGGTTGGGAATCTGTGCTTTTAGCAGTTTTGAAATTTAATTGAGGAGGAAGTTGTGATTCAGAAGCAATCTGCAGATCCCAGTGTCTGCTGACAGGTGTGTGGGCCCCCTGGAACCCACTTTCCACTGTCTTACAATTTGTCCATGCTTAGGGTTGTCTGTTTGTCCCCTGAAATCAAAATGAGATAAGACAAGGAAAAAGAATGAAAAAAGGAAAGAGGAAGACAAAAATAATGTGGAGAGAAAGAAGAAGAAGAGGGAAATCAGACAGGTGTACTAACTAACAAATAAACAGAGAAACAAGCAAAGACTGAGAAAACAAAAAAGACTAAAACATACAGACAATCATACAAACAAACAAAAACTGCCCTGTTGGTGTACTCCTCCTCAAAAATACCCATACACAAACAGAAAATCTAAAAAAAAAACTAAAATAACAGAAACAAAACAAGTACACCAATGTAAACAAAAACATAAAGAAAAACAAAGAAAAAAGTAAAAACTAAAACAAAATTCAAGAGAATTTAAAAAACTCACTCTGTGTCCGTTACTGTAGCTCCAGGTTCCTTTCAGCTGTTGCTTCCACCTTAAAAAGTGACTTTGATGCCCATTCCCACCCCTCTACTCTCAGTGCAAGCCGATAGGGCTGCTCTCAGTGTGAGTCAGAAGCCCCATGGACCACTGTTGGAGGAGGATGAATCAGATCCAAACTCACCCTACTTGTTTTTGCTGCTGTCAAGTTCCCACCCAGATCTGACATGTCTGTGCCTGATCCAGAGTAGGAGAGGGGCATCTGTCTCTCCAAGCCTGATGGGAGGATATTCTTGGGGTCCCAAGATGGAGGCTGGGTGAAGCTGGGTGGGGCAATGCAGATCTCTGCCCCATCCCAGGACCAAGAAGATGGCACCCATTGGTATCTCATCACCAAGATTAGAGCTTTATTCCAGATTTCCACAATCTGCCTTCTCCACAGTTCCTCCTGCTCATACCCAGACTGCAGCTGTAGGTTATGGTGTGAGCCAGGAGCCAGGTGGTGAGGAGCAGCTGTTCTCTGCTGGCTCCTCTCCAGACAGTCCCAAGAATGATAGACATTGTTGGGCACCCAAAGTCTCCAATTTCAGAGTGATGGTGGATTGCAGTCACCTCCAGAGGAGAGTCCTGAGTGCATGAACCTGGGTCTCCCCTCAGGCAAACTTTCACTCACCCACTGGCACACACCCTCTCATGCAGAGAGTCTTTATGTATACTTGCTTTTGCAGAGACTCTCACATTCCATCCTGTTCCATCAGCATCTTGTCCAAAAGCCACATGTATTAAGTTTATAATGGAACCACCATAAGAAAAATATAAGCAAAGATAATAGAATTACTATGTTGACCTTACTTTTAGCTCTGACTCTCTAAGAACCAAATAAAATAGGAAAATATGATAGATAGATTATAAACTTTTTCTTATCATGGTTAGTATATTAGTTCTTCAAGAGGTATTCACTTTTTATGCATCCAATTTAAAATTTCATAGGTCTTTATTATAGTTTCAATGAATAACACACAAATGTTGAACAACACAACTGTTTTATAAAATTCATAAAAACTTTTTTAAACGGCCACTTCTTTAATCCTTCAAGGAAGATTTGCATGTGAAATGAAAATATAATTCAGGAAAGGCACATCACAAGGTGATCTATTTGTCCAAGCCTGAGATAACGTGATAATTTTCTCCCATAATAAAACTTATCAAATGAATTAATTTAGACAATATATTACATGTCTGTTGTTACACATTTTAATTTAATATAAAGCAAAACCGTTTCATAAAATACATAATTTTTAAACAATTGTTATTGAATTCTATATACTTGAAATTACTTTATTAGATGAACTAAATTCCTAGCTGATATAGTATATGAGCCCTAATTAATATTTCAAAATATCTAAAAGTGGGAGTAAAAAGGAAAACAAAAATAATACCCTTTTAATCAATGTTTCTACACTGGAGAGGTTTTTTTTTATTTATGACTGACATGTGTTTAGTGTTTATATCTATAATCTTAAAATTGAACAGTCAGAGAGTTAAATGCAGCAAACTGTACAGTCATTTATCACTATAAAATAAATGATATCTTGTTCTAGGTAAAAAGAGAGACATTCAATTAGAAAGAAAGCTACTCAAAAGTAGCATGGTAAAAACATAAGAGATATTGTGTATGGCAAAAAATGAGGATGGCTTATTTTCCTGAGCATGATGTCCTCCAGGTTCATCTGTTGTCACAACTGACAGCATTCTCTTGTTGTCTAAGGCGGAATAGTATTCCACTGTATGTATCTATCACAATTTTTTATCTGTTCATTTGTCAATGGACTTTTGGGTTGTTGCCATGTCTTGGCTATTGTGAATAGTTATGCAATAAACGTGGGCATACAGATAACTCTTTGAGATTCTACATCTTGACTGGCCCCACCTGCAACCTCCAATTACCAGCACTCCATGGGTTCATCTTCCATCTGCCTGAGATGGAGGGAGGCCACATGAGGAGAGAAAAACCTCTTATCCCAAACTTTTTGGGATCCACTTCCCAACTCTGACAACTCTGAGATGAACTGGTGACCTAGAGGCCAGTGCTGGAGGCATAAAGAGGATCTGCTCATCACCAAGCCTGCACTGTTACCTACTCCCTCCCCCTTCTCATCTCATGCTTTTTAACCCAACTTTTAAGCACTACCTATGACTTTCATTTTACTCCCTGCTGACCATGTGTCAGGCCTGTGCTTTCTCTAGGGAATCCAAACAAGAAAAAACTGACACCTCCTCTGCACCCCCGGAGCTCCAAGTGTAGTGAAAGTGAGGAGCAAATACAAAACAAAAGAATTTGTACATGACATTAGGGGTCTGGTGGCTCACGTTTGCAATCCCAACACTTTGTAAGAAACAGGTGGGAGGGTTGCTCATATAAGTACTTATATAAGTATGCATCAAGTTACCAGGCTTAGCCAGATGTAGAACTCTCACTTCTATAGTAAGGGCCTCTCAGAAGAGGAAAAACTGCAAAGAAGATTACATTCTCAAATGGACAATTTACAAACTAAGCAGATCCCCAGACTTTGAGTAGAAACCTTCTTCAGAAAGCTCCCTCTGCCCTTTAAAAATGATGGCGGAGAGTAGAGCACATACATATTTTAAGCACCTTCTTCACACTTGAGAAACTCAAAAAATAAAAACTATGTGAAATTACTGTCACTATAACTTGCCTTGTTTAACATTGTAGTCCATGCTCATATGCCCAATTTAGGCCAGAGTTACCAATTAAAATACAAAATGCCCAGTTAAATTTGGATTTCAAATAAAGTATTGTGTTTATGTGACTTTTATTTGGCCATTTTAGACCAATTTGCTAATAAAATCTTAGGAGAAGGAGTGGACTTCCTACTCCTTTGTGTTCTTCAACACATGCCCATGATAACCTGTTCATAGTGTGAACCATATGGACTTTTCAAATAATAAATGCAAAATAAATTAAAATTTCTTCTATGTATTTGGACTGGAAGCCCTTGCATCTCCCCCACATTAAGATATGCATGGTATATATGAACATCAAAAGTTTGATCAATTGCTCAAGCCCCAAATAGTCACTTTTTTCTAATGCTGGATAAAAGTTCAGCTCAAGAATCAGAAAAGCAGAATTGAAACATGACCTCTTCAACCTGAGTTAATGTTTACATCTGTCAGCCCTTTCTCCTTATCTATACAATCTATTTAATAATCCTGTTAGAAATATCGAATATTTCTAACAGGATTATTGTTAAGCAATAAATTAAGAAATGACCCTTATTAGTACTGATCATATAATAAACACACTAATATTGATCATTTAGATTTTTATAATCCCTGTAAAGGCAAGTTCACATTAACTTTCTATTTCTTAAATCCTAAAGCAAATAATATCTTCATCATAATTTGGTTTTGTCTTCTATTAAATGCAACACTAATTATCATTTTTTCCATGTAAGGTACAATATTTCTATTGGTTTATGTGGAATAACATGGGTTAAACACAAAAGGAATATGATGACTTAAAAGGGAGGGACTTTCTATATAATCAGATATATTCTGCAATAATTTTTAGCATTATGCAACACTGAATAGCTTACTGAAACAACATGAATTTTAGATTCTATAGATATATATTTTTTATTTATTTATTTATTTATTTATTTATTTATTTATTTATTTATTTATTTATTTTTGAGTTGGAGTCTCACTCTGTTGCCCAGACTGGAGTGCAGTGGCCGCTCCCGGCCACTGCAGCCTCGACCTGCTGGGCTCCGGCGATCCTTCTGCCTCAACCTTCCGAGTAGCTGGAACTACAGGCGCACGCTACCACACCCGGCTAGTTTTTGATTTATTGTAGAGATGAGGTCTTGCGTGCCCAGGCGGGTCTCGAACCCGCAGGCTCAGGCAATCCACTCACCTCAGCCTCCCAAGGCGCGGGATTACAGGCTGAGCCACCGAGTCCGGCTAGATATATATTTTTTAAATGCTACAGATATGATAGGATAGTTATTGGAATTGCATACTGAAATTTCTAGCCCTGGCACATAGTCACTTCAATATGTTACAATGCTCCATGATGATAGAGACCAGATAGTGTTGTTCATCACTCCATTCTCATCACCTAAGACGATAACTGGTTTATTCTAAGTCACTAATAAATATTGGCTGTATAAATTAATGACCTGCTGCATAACTGTCACCATGGCATACAAGGACTCTCTAGTGCTTCCTTGCAAGTGACTGAGCAGCTCTCTGTGGTTCACAGGTACCCTGCTTCTTTTCAGTCTCTTTATTCTTTCCTTTTAGATCCAGTTGGGTTCCAACAAAGCAGTATTCCCTGAGGTCCACTACTCAAAAGAGTCAACTGCAATTCAATTTTCACTTTTTCAGCTCCCACTGTCACTCCACACAGCCTAGTTAAGTTTCCACGGAGAATACGTTAGTGATGGAAGCATCAAGTCTACCAACCCAGTACCCCATCCAATGTCATATTCTCACTTCACGTACCTCTTAGTAGTGTTCCCCGCACCTGTCCCCTATCCCACCAAGAAAAAAATCCATTTTATTTGACTTCCACATATTGTACTTTCTTATATTCTCTCCCACGTTAATGGGGCTCCTTCTATGTCCCCTTTGCTGGCCCTTGACCCTCTTCTTGTTTTCTACAAATGATCTATCACCCCATGTAGCCTCTTTTACTTTCCTGACTTTTAACACTGTACAATTGTTGATGACACCAGCATCAATACTGCCAGTCCTGGCCTCAGCCTGAACCCTGGTCTCATATAGTCAACTGACTACTTGAAGGTACTACATAACTGTCAATAAATTATCTCAAACTTATAAATAAAACTGTTATTTCTAACCATTCATTTTAAATCATTTGCTCCCAAAGTCTTCGCTATCTCAATAAAGAACACCACCATACATCTATTTATCAAGAAAATATCTTCAAAATAAACTTGGATTTCTACACTCCCTAGAACTTAATCTAGTAACAAGTTGTACAACAAACATCCCAAGTCTATTCACATCATCTTTATTACTACTGCACTAAATGAAGCCACAAGCCTGTTTACCCTGGATAATTCTACTATGTTTCTAAATGTTCTCCCTGTCTACAAATGTGAACCCAACAATCCAATCTCTACATAGTAGTCAGTATTACTTTTTAAACTTGAATATAAAAGGACTCTCATTGTACCCTCAAGTAGATTCCCATAGCTGTTTAAATAAAATTCAAATGTCTTACAATGGCCATTAAGGCCTAATATGAGGAGGCTTCTGACATCCTCTCTACCCTAACTCATCTGATAAATTTCACTCCCTTGCTCATTTGTCTTCAGCCCCTCTAGACTTCCTTCTGTCCCTTCAACACAGAACAAATCTCCCCACACCTGGACCTTTCCCTGTTCTATCTCCCTTTAGCTCCACTCAGATCTGGCCTCTCAGCTAAATTTCACCTTCTCAGGGAGAGCTTCCTACCTACTAGCACTGAAGTTGGGTGAGTCCAGTTCTCTCTGTCCTATCACCCTGATGTCTTTTCTCCTAGCACTTATGGTTCTATGAAATTTTCTTCTTTGTTGAATGTTTATTGGTTACTCTTGGTCACTCTGTTAGGTAAGTTCCATGATAAAGTAATTGTGGTGTAAATGAATAAAACAGAGTTCTGGGAATTGATCACTATGAGGATCCTAAAAATAATAAGTGGCCTAAGGTCCATCACTCTTTTACTTTGATGACACATTATCTTCCTTTCACTACCTGTGAGAAATTCAAGCAAACTTCCACTTTGTCCTCCTCCTAGTTAGAAGAAGAAATTACAGATGGGAAAATGATGATTATAGAAAAGAAGAATTGTTTCTTAAGTTTTATGTCTTTAGTGCATCTCATAGTGCTGAAAGTCTGTGTAATCTTTAGGAATTTTCTGAAATGATTTTGACACAGCCGGAGAAAAAAAGAAGAGAAGAACTAGAGATAGAGGTAAGCAGACATGACAGAGGGAGGCCATGATGCATGAACCTGTAAAATTTGGGACATGATCACAGTAGGACAATGAGTTCTCTTGACTTGCTCACTGACTTTCAACCTTATGGGGTGTTATCAGCCTTTACATAGTCTGAAATTCCACTCGGGGTACGTAGTTTAAGCTATATAAAACTGCTGAAATTTGACTATCTTTTACTTATGAAATAGAATTTCATATAGTTTATCCCACACTAGTTAAATCTTTTCTTATGAGTTCAAATCAGATCATGTAGTAGATGTGGAATAAACTAGTACAGAAAGGTTCAAAAGAGATTCATAATGAGCACTAACCTGTGCCAGGTCTTTGGAGGATGCCTTAGGTTGTTTAAGGCACCAGAGATTATCCCATAGCTGTTCCTTACCTATAGGGTCATTTCAAGCCTAATGTTTTTTGCATCACTAGGACATTTTCTCCATGGAAAAAAAGGAGACCACTACTCCAACTTTTGTCAGAGAATTCCAGTACAGGGATGCAGATTTTATAAACAATGCACATCAGGGAGCAAAGAACAGAAAGAACAGTGAAGGCCACTTGTACATCCTCATTCATTTGGATAGGCATCAATACCACAGATTCTTTTGAGGACATCACACAGAATCTTCTATGAGAGACCCTCTAAATTCCTTTTGACTTCCCACAAATTTTTCAGAGAAACTCTCCTTTTTGTACTGCAACTCAATATAATAAAGACAAGTGCTGTGTGGGGAATTATTTTAACATCCATATTTCTAAATCCTCTCAAGACACAGAGAACATGTGATGCAAGGCTGCAGAAGTTATATTGGAGGAGATTTGAGAAGAAATTGCCTAAATGAAGGCCCCTGCACAGGACCCACAGAAAAAAGAAGGAAACAGGCTCCGTTTTTTGTGGAAATCATTTGGGATCCATATGATAAAGATGGAATGTCCCTAAGAAAAATTGCCACAACTTTTTAAAGGGACATAACTTGGGCACAGTGGAAAAGTTTATACCCTTTCATCTGCCACCCCATCATAGCTCAGTACCCAAAGTGTACACTTACATCAGGTGTCCCTAGCCAAAGCCAAAGGAGGGCTCAGCACCATCAGTATCACTGTCAGAGCTGCAGTCCAGGAGCCTCCAGGGAGCCACAGACACATCATTCTGGAGAAAAGGAGAAAACTAGGTACTAGAGGAGAAGGCAAGTCTCAGTGAGGACTATGACCCCCCTCTACCCATATCCCAAATCATAGGCATGAAGTTACTCATTTCTTTGCTTCAAGGTTTAGTAAGCTTATATTGAAGAACCAATCAGCATCAGAGGTGAACGGCATTATCATTTGCTGGTCAGAGATTCCGTATGGAGCAATTTTTTTCATTCAAGACTTTAGATTTAAATTTAGTACTTTAAAGGTTCAACCCATTTGCATGTGAAACACTATCATTGAGATCCTATGGTAGAACAGGGGAAAGGCCCAGGTGTGGGGAGATTTGCCTCTGTGCTGGTTTGTGTTGTGGTCACAAGCTTGAGCCCTGTAGGAGCATTCATCTCTCAGTTGAAGACAGAGCTTTTTGGACAAGTGTATGTGCAGATGTGTTTAGGAGTAAAAAGAATGAAGGAAGCCTAATTGCAAGTCAGGAGACTCAATCTGTCCCTTATTGCACCATAACTTAGTTTGTAATTTTGGAGAAATTATTTCATCTCTCACAGTTGAAATGAAGGTACCGTGAACTTTCAAATATTTCAATAAGGAAAGTGTTGTGATTCGGTGGCTATCTCAAGGAGCAGCAGTCTCGATAAATGATGATATGTCAGAATTATAGCTGTTGATTAGAGAATAGAATCTGTTCCTTTTTCAGGTAGAGGCATCTTTGATACCCTAAAGGAAATTGAAATTTTTAAAAATAATTCAACCTGAGTAAAAATGTTTTTCAAGTTTTGTTGCTTTAAGTAATCTCAATATCTCAAAGCCTTGCTCTTATTTCTTAATGCTTTTTTCTTCATTTTTGCCTGTACAGGTTCATTCAAAGAGCCTTTCTTCTTACTCTGAGATTATTTCTTCCATTTGGTCTAGCCTACTGTTACAGTTTTGAACAGTTATATGTCTATCACTGAATTATATTAGTTCCTTTATTTTAATGTTGGCAATCTCTCTCGTTTCACCTCCTGTATTGCTTTACTGGTTTCTTTGGGTTGGTTATTAACTTTCTCTTGGACTTCATCGAGCTTCTTTATTACCAATATTTTGAATTTTCTTTTTCACATTTTGAGGACTTCATTTGGTTAGGGTTCATTTTTGAAGAGTTAGTGTGATCTTTGGAGAAGAAACAATTTTAAAAAAATAATTTCAGAATAGTTTCTTTGGTTCTTTCTCATCTGGATGAACTACAGCAACTGGTCTGTATAAGTTCCTTGGATATAGATTGTATATTTATATGTATCTTTCCTGAATGTTGGTTGAGGGGTGTTGGCTGGTGAACTGCCACCTATGGGGCTAGGATGGTGAGGGTCTGAGCTCCCAGTTTATCTTCAGAGAGGGAGATATCAAGATGGGAGGGGCCAAACCAATCAGGCCCACCTATGAGTCTACCACTGGAAGGCACAGGCAACCACTTCAAGGCAAGGTCTGGTGTGCAGCCTCCAGATGGCCAGAGGTGTGCCTCAACATAGTGTTGGGGACCCCCACTGCCCCAAGTTCTCTGTTTAGGAAGGTGAGGACAACCTAAACTCCTGGAACTCTACCCCTGAGGGGAGGTATGACTCAGGCTGCCAATCAGGTGAACAGGTATGTTGAATGCCTCAGAACATTACCCAGAAAGGAGCAGATAAATTGATGCTGTAAAGAGTTGTTTGCAGAAGATGTGAGGCAATCCCCAAGCTTTAATTCCAGGGAAGCTAGTGTGACTGGCTTGGTGAATTGCCTGGAGTGGGGAGAAAGAGGTCACTGACCCCTTTGCACAGAAAATAGAGGGGAGGTTCACATATCTGGGCTCTGGTCTCCGGTCTCACAAGTAGCAAATATCCGGGGTTATGCCTAGGTGTGAAGAGGCTCTATTCTGAGAGACAGGTACACTGGAAGCCTGGGCATAAGTCTGGACATAGAAAGAGAGGGAATTATTTCACCAGGGTTTCTGCTCAGACAGGGAGGGGATGCTCAGACCCCTCATCCAGGTAAGTGGGTGCACCAACTACCTGAAACTCTGCCCTGGTAGGGAGCAGAGTGCTTGCTGTTATGAGAAAGTCTCTGCAGGGAGACAGGGCAGGTCAGGCATGCAGGTGCCCTGAATGACAGGAGATGATTCCGAGTGGAATTAGGGTAGTACTCCTGTACCAAGATCCAAGTAGCATGGGGTTGGGGCAACTTAGAATGCTGATCTAAGTAGGTGGAGGCTCCAGGTGAATAAGATTAAGCCTCTCAGCAAGGGACAACTGTAGCCACCAGTGTCACAAATGTTATTGCTGGAAGAGGAGGGGTAGCTCAGGCAGTTGTTCTGGCCTGGTGCATATGCTGAATGCTTAGGAGTGTGTCCAGACTTAGAACAGAAGAAGCACCACTTCATCTTCAACTCTGGCAGATAGGTGCTCCGAATAGCTGGAGAGACGCCGAATAGAGAGGGCCCCCTTTCTTTAGCAGGATCTTTTCAGAGAAAAGTTGGGAGGTCTTAGGCTCCCAATCCAGGTGAGCAGCTGTTCCGAATGCCTGGAGATGTGCCTGGGCTCAGAGCAGAGGACACCACTCAGCTCCAATTTCCTTGGTCATGGGACCTGCTGTTCATGAGAGACCGTGACTACAGGACCTCACTTACTGCTCAGACTGCAATTTCAAGAGCTTGAGAATGGGGCTTCCTGCTAGGCTCCAATCGTTCTGGCTGCTAATCTAAGTGTTCCCCAGTGTTTCTGGGGTGCCTCACCACAACTGCCCAGAGTGGTGGGCTGGGGCCTCCAACAAGGAAACACCCAGAATGATGGATCCTGCATCGCAGATCCGATATTGGCATCTCTTCCTGGTAGGAAATTCTTCAGTGGCTCTCCTGCTGTGCCAGGCTTGTGGGTGGATAAGTCCAATACCAGCTCCACATTCTGAAGCCCTTTCCATAATCCCTCCATCCCCATCCTGCTCTGGCTGTGAGGGTCCACTTCCCAGCTCCATGGCAATTGTTCGTCTCTCTGAGATGAAACCAAAATGACTGAAGTGGTCATGTTGCCGAGTTACTGGTCCAAGATCAGTAATGGTGTCTTTGTCACTGGCCTGCATTTGAATAAATGCCAGCAGCTTTACCCAAGTAAAGCTTTACCCAAGTGTTTTTCCCTCTCTTCAACTCTTAGCCTCCCCCAAGTCAGCTTGAGGCCTTGGGAGAAACAAGGTCCTCTCCTGTGGCTTGGATTAAGCATGACCTGGTTTATAGGTATATCTTAGAGGGGGATTTTCTGTCCTGCTCCAGATAATGGGGTTTCTCTGCTGGGTGCCCTCAGGGGGCTGTTGCCTGCCTTCTGTACTCTGGGATCTGGGGAGTCCTTTGCAATTCTGATGAAGACCCATTTTCCTTCTTGAATTAGAGCTCAAGGTGTTGATCTTTCCATGTCGTTTTGCTATGCTTAGGCAGGTGAGGCACATGGAAGGCCTCCACTCCACCACCTTGGAGGAAACAAAAGCTGTGTCAGGTTTTATACACATAAGGTAATATGGTGTGACCTGCTTATATTTTGCAATGAGGTGATGCCAAGAAGCACATCTAACTGGATTCTGGCATGGAGTGATACCAGAGCTTGATCTGACTGAATCCTAGATACTGTCATCCCTCCATCCCCATCCTGCTCTGGCTGTGAGGGTCCACTTCCCAGCTCCGTGGCAATTGTTCATCTCTCTGAGATGAAACCAAAATGACTGAAGTGGTCATGTTGCCAAGTTACTGGTCCAAGATCAGTAATGGTGTCTTTGTCACTGGCCTGCATTTGAATAAATGCCAGCAGCTTTACCCAAGTAAAGCTTTACCCAAGTGTTTTTCCCTCTCTTCAACTCT
>CAUYQG010025560.1:0-30055 GCA_963574415.1 Tarsius wallacei
TATTAGTGAAGGCTGGAAAGACAGTGAGAAAAATGTTACTGGAGCTGAAGAACAGGGAAATTTTGTTATACAGGGTGGAAGTTTTAGCTACCCCGTTGCCTTTGGTTACATAGAAAATAGAATACCTAATGTGTTTACGTACCTGGTTGGGGAGATTTCTAAGCAGGATGTAGAAAAGTTCCAACTGGTTTCTTTTAGCCTCTGTAATAAAACAGGAGAAGATAAAAATGAGCTATCAAAGGAACTATTCAGTTTTTAAGCAGAGTTTAGAGGACATATAGTGAGCACAGGAAAATCTTTTGAGCCAGAAAAAGATTGACAAGGTAAGAAATGTCCTTAAAGCAAGGATTGAAACTAGGGTAATAAAATGTTGCTACAGGATAAAGTTGAAGTCAAGGATGAGATTACACAACTTTTTGTTAAGACATCAGAAAGATGAGATGTGTAGACACTTTTCATTAGACTAAAGACCTTTCAAAGATCTTAAGGGTGCTCCTTTAAGGCTTTTTCAATTAAACAATGAACTTCTAAGAATCACAGAGACATTGTCTCATAGCCACCTCTCAGGAAGCCCATGGTAAATAGAAAGAGTAATTTTGAAAGACTCTGTGGGGTGAAATATAATTCGATGTACAAGTATTCCATGAAGTTTTTAAAGGAATTATGCCGGCTTGAACTGAAATGGCCAAAATGAGAATTGCTACTAGAGCCCTGAGTCTGTAAGAAGTCTGTACACCCTGCTAGTGAGACCATGTGAGGAGGTCCTGAAAACACACAGATAATAAAAGAGGCCCAGCTGAAGGCAGTCTTCCAGCCATCTTGAACAAGACAACAAATGTGCGAGTGAAGCCTTTTTGGGTCCTCCAGACCAGACTCATCACCAAGTCAATATCATCAAGCAATGCCAGTTGTTGCCATGAGTCAGTAGAATCTCCCAACTGAACTTTGCTCTAATTCCTGGCTTGATAAAAAGAATAGTTTAGTTTAATTTAATTTAATTATTTTGTCAGAGTCTCACTCTGTCAACCAGGCTGGAGTGCAGTGGCACGCTCACAGCCACTGTAGCCTCTACCTGCTGGGTTCTGGTGACCCTTCTGTCTCAGCCTTCCAAGTAGCTGGAACCACAGGTGTGTGCCACCACGCCCAGCTAATGAATAGTAGTTTTAAACTATACTAACTGATTTCTCATGTTGCAACAGATAACTGGCAAAAAACGTAGTCACTGCCAGAATGATTTTAACAATGACAACAACAGCAACAATGCAACAATCATGTTTCTCTATGCTTTAAACCTCTCTTTGCTTTCTTGCCAGATACATGGAACTCAACTCCTGAGTATGACAGTAAGGCCAGGAAGAAACTAGACTGTCCAAATTTTTGTAATTTTTCTTTCACGTTAATCTACACTTCCAAACATATACCTAGTGCTTTTTCTGCTATGACGGGGTTATCTGAATGTTCTACAACAATCCATCCTCTGGGCAGCTGTGAAAATGATCTTAATCAATGCAAATCTGATCTTGCCAATCCCATTGCTCCAGACCCCTTAGTGACTGTTCTTGAGATCAAGTTCACATTCTGAACTGCTTATCCTTCCAGACTTTTCTGTGCCATTTATTCAGCATGCTGCAGCTTCAAATCTCCTAATAAGCTGTGCTAACTCTCACTTCTGGACTCAAGAACACTCTATTGCCTTTGCCTGGAACATTCTGTTTCTGAGTTCTCTTGGCTAACTCTTGGTCATTTGAATCTTAGTTTAGCCATCACCATTTTAGGAGATTTTCTTGAACTTTTTCTCTATATTCTTAGACTTGTGTTTACAGTAGTTGTCACCTTCATTTGAACTAATTCTTACTTCAAAAAGTATATATAATTATGTACAAACTAATTTTAATAACCTTATGTTTTTAAACATCTAAAAAATTGACCACTGAGTACTTTTTGGAAGAGTGTTTGCACTTTAGGTGAACCAGTGAGGGCTTGAGAAGCTCAAGGAGTAAAGTTTGTCTATGTTTGTTTTTCTTCCAAGATGTTCTCTATTTCTAAATTAAAATAATTTCCAAGCAAAAAATTTGGCTACTAAAATTAATTATTTTTGCATTTAATACACTTTTTATTGTAAAAAAAAAGAAGAGATAAACATTAGCAGCCCACACACTCTTGAAATAATTGCTCAGGGCTACCATATTATCATTGGTGTCCTTATGATATTTCATGGAAATGAAAATAGAGACACTCAGAGGTATTTCTTAAAAGATTAAACTTCTCATTTGTCTTTCCTATAACAAAGTCATGTGTCTGTTCTCTATGTTTATAATGTTTTTCAAATGTAGTTTTTGCTGAAAGGCTACTTTTTCTTTTTTAATAACAGCATTTGAAGCAAAGGATTTTATAATAATGGGTTAAAAAATTGAACCCTATATTTTCTTCAATTATAATTATGGGGTGAACTTAATGAAATAACTTCGAAAGTACCAGGTTACAATTCCTACCAAAGAAGGTGAATTTTGACTTCAAGTTTCTCTGTTCCAGGGTCAGTAGAAAAATTGAGCCAACCAGACCTTCAAGATTTGGGCTGGGTGGGCTCCTTTCAACACGCCGTAGGAGAACTGGAGTGGTCATGCTTTCTCTTTTCCCAAAGACAGAACATATCTAGCACATCTTGGGTGCTTAAATGAGAAGTTGATTCAAGATATTTATTGACTCTCTTAAGGGATTGAGATAAGACTTTTGGGACACCCTTCACGTAAAATCATGTGGCATTATGGTAATTTACTTCTTGCCTTTAGTTGTTTTTTCATGATAACGATCTGAAATATTTTCAATTAAAAAATTCATCCCAGAACTAGCAAGGGAGTTTACCAATATAGGTGTTATTTAAATGCTTTAACACAAAGATTTGCCTTGCCATAGAGTAGCTTCCCTTTAATTTAAACCCATAAAGGAAAATCATGAGAAAACAATGGAGTTTTATTAAACAGCAAAGAAGGCCCTACAACTTCTTTTGCAGCAGATAAGAGGAGTCTCCAAATTATTTTCTTCTCTGCGGTGAAGTTATAATTGTTTAGAGCAGGAATATGGTCTGTCTGTTTGTTCATTTGTTTGTAGTTTGTTTAATAGAGGAGGTCTCACTATGTTGCCCAGGCTGGTCTTGAACTCAGAATCATCGTTGTATTACCCTCGATGTCCTGAATGCCATCAAATGCCTTCCTTTCAGTATTTCCTTTATCTTTGGGTAAAGAAAAAAAAGTCAAAGGGGGCCAGATCAGGTGAGCATGGAGTGTGCTCCAATACAGTTATTTGTACAGTGCTGCCAACGTAAAGAGCATGGTGGCAAGTTCGTGGACTTAATTGTCAGATCTCAACAAATAATGACAACTGGCCGGACTTGGTGGTTCAGCCTGAAATCCCAGCAATTCAGGCGGCCGAGGCGAGAGGATTGCCTGAGCCCGCGGGTTCGAGACACGCCCGGGCAACTTGGTGACACCTCATCTCTACAATAAATCACAAATTAGCCGGGCGTGGTAGCGCTCACCTGTAGTTTCAGCTACTTGGAAGACTGAGGCGGAAGGATCGCTGGAGCCCAGCGGATTGAGACTGCGGTGGCCGGGAGTGTGCCCCTGCACTCTAGCCTGGGTGACAGAGTGAGAGGCCAATTCAAAAAAACAACAACAAAAACAAATAATGACGACAACTCTGATGGCTATTCCAGAAGGAGTTCCAAAACTGCTTGAACGAAAGGACTAGGAGCTGGTGTTGGTGCATAGCTTACCAAGAAGAGTACTTCGAAGGTGACCGTGGTGATATTTAGCAATGAGGTAGGTAGTACTTTTTCTAGGATGGTTTGAGAACCTAATTGTCAGACTTCATATGTCCCTTTTCCACAATTGAATGTCTCTGCTGTCACTGTTCTTCAGAGATCCTGAAAAATCGCTGGCCTGCTGAGGCAGAATGATCTCACCACATGTGGTGGATGTCTGAGGCCCTTGGTCTGACTTGCAGGTGCGATGCCTTTCCCAGCTGTACCTTTGGGGGCCGCTTTCCCGAAGCTGATATACTGAAGTAGACACAGAATTTCCTGTTAGCTCACTGTTCATTCTTCACCTCAGTGCCACTGCAGTTAAAAATCAGAGAAATAAAATCCACATGGTTAAATTTCTATAAAGTTTGTATTCATTGTTTGGGAAGGACATGGTTGTAAATTGGAAGCTGCCCACCAAATCCTATGAGATTAATGAATCAGAGAAAGTGGCTCTCTTGGGAGGGAGTCACTGCCTCAGTTTAAATGGAAGGCAATTGGTCTATGGGGGAAGGCATGCTAATGAGCTGCCTTGCTCCCCAAATCATTGTCCAGGTTCCTAAAGCACATTAGCAAACCAATTCCACCTTGATTTAAGAGGGTCTTTCCATGTTATACAAATAAACTGAGCTTCTTTTGTTCTAAGGACATGGATATTAGAGAAATTTCAAAATATTTAGATTTATGCCAATGACTAAATTTGTTCTAAAGCACACCTCCCTTTGTAACGAGCAGTCACTACCTTTTTTATTACAGCAGAATGCATTGCATTTGTGATTTCTTCTACAATTGTGGCTGATGAATTACAAGAGCAAAGGACTTTGGGAATTTAACTAAGTGAAAAGAAAATTTTCTCTTTGAATTGCTAATATTCTACATACTCCTTATGGTACTCTCTGGCCTCTTTTATGGATTTGATAATGTCATTTTGAACATTTTTAATTTTAAAAGATATTGCTGTAAAGGCAAGCTGTAGATTGGGGATATATATGTGTGTGTGTGTGTGTGTGTGTGTGTGTGTGTGTGTATAATATTACACACAAAAAATTAAAGAGCTTATACAAATTGATAAGACCCCTTTACAAATAAGCTAGTAACATTTAAGATGAACAAAAGAAAGAATGAAGCATGTGCATATGGAAACATGTTAAGTCTTATTAATATTTGAATAAATGCAAATTGAAATGAAATAAAATTTTTATCTTTTAAATAATATGCTGGAGATGATGTGCTAAATCTAAGACTTTGGTTCCATATTATGTGATCCTGTCACTGCAATGGGTTGAAATTGCTAAATTCAACCACTTAAAGCTGTTCCTTGCCTTTAGGCTTGAAATTCTGATGTTCATTATTAGGTGACAGCATTCAAGTAAGACCAAGTACTTAAAAGAACACTTATAAATACTTGCATTAAATAATTATTCCTTTGTTTCTTGAACAACAAAGAAATACTACAGAAATAATACTCAAGAGAAACAAAATCATTATGCACTGATTAGTGCTTGCCATTTCAACTATTTAATTGCTAATCATATTACATTTATTCATTTGTTTAATGAGCATTTCTTGTTTTTTCTTGTTCATTTTTTTTTTTGGAGTCAGAGTTTCACTCTGTCACCCAGGCTGGAGTACAATGGCACCATCACAGCTTCTGCAACCTCAACCTGCTGAGCTCAGGCGATCCTTCTGCTTCAGCCTCCCAAGTAGCTGGGACTACAGGCACACACCACCATACTCGACTAAATTTTTGATTTAATGTAGAGATGATGTCATCGCCATGTTGCCCAGGTTGGCCTAGAACTCCTGGGCTCAGGTAGTCCTCTTGCCTCGGCCTCCAAAAGTGCTGGAATTATAGGCAAGACCCACTACGCCCGGCCTATGAGTATTTGAGCAACTACTGTATACTCAGCATGCTCTAGGTCTTGGAGATGCAAGGGTAGCAAGTCAAAAAGATTCTTTTTCACATGAATTTTACATTACAATAGATTATGCTATTATAGCATAACTTCTCTACTTAGAAAAAAAAGAAAAACTCTGTTTTTCTACTCATATCCTGGAATAACAGCACTTAAAAAGTTACTGCTATTTGCTTATTAATAAGCCTTAATTATTTTTTTAAAATTTTATATTTAGCACTAACCAGAAAAAGTACTAGGTTTCTTGCTCTGATGGCTTCTTGTGTCTAAATCCATCGTATTTCCTTCCCAGTCAGCTCCAATGAATGGGGTTACTAAAATTTTGATGAGGTAATCAGATTTAGGTTCTCTTCCAACTCTGGTAGAGCAGCATTGATGAAGGAAGATGAGAACATGGCCAAGGAAGTCTAGGAATGAGAAACAGGATAAGGAGGTTATTAATAGCTTGAGCTTTAGACTAGGAATCTTGGTCTGGGCCCTCCACTTAACAGCAACCCAGGCTTGGGCAAGTAAAAGTACTGCTCTAGGCCTCAATTGCCTCCTTCTCAAAAAGACAATAGGAGTTCCAACCTCCTAGAGTTCCTTTAGAGACTTGGATGAGATACTACCCCACCCAGCACTCAGCTAATAGCTGCTGCCATTTTTATTCCCTCGAAACAGCACTCAACATGTCCCAATTTTCTAGAAAACTCTTTGCTTTTAACAATTCATGCAACTGTAACATTTTATAATAATATACTTTTTTTAATATACAAATATTGTCCTACACTTGCACCAGCTGGTTTTGTTTTTTAAGTAAACTGACCTTTGGGAAGGAGTGCCATGTCCCTTTGTGCCTTCACCTTCCTATTTGTTACTTAGCTTGTGAAACAAGACCTTTTTCTTGCTCGTTCCATGTTCCATTTGTTTCTCCTCTCCCCATTGTCTACCCTTGTCCCCACCCCCACTCCTGTAGTGTAAGGTGTTATTTATTCAGCACTATAATTGCAGCCATTTGCAGGTAGCTTCATAGCCAACCAGTCTATTTTTTATGGTGTACTTTTTAAAGGGTCAGTTATTTTTCTTTTGAACACCAATGACTCAATGTAGATGTTGAATAGACTCTGCCAGGAAGGCATAATCTGGATAATAGCACTATCCCAGTTGAAAGAAAGAGAAATTTATTCTCACGTTCATGAGACTTCCAGAACACAGAGATTTTATATTTATTCAGTCTGCATATTATAGAAAAAGAACACCAGCCTTCCAACTCCTACTCTTTATATTATATTTAAGGGAAGATGGAACCTTTGTTTCATTCATCCATTCATTCTTTTTCTTCAATTAAATGTTATTATTTTTATTATTATCAGAGACGGGATCTCTGTCAGTGCAGTGGCACAATCCTGGCTCACCACAGCCTTGACCTCATGGGTTCAATTGATCTTCTCCCTCAGCCTCCTGAGTAGCTGGGACTACAGGTGCATGCCACCATACCTGTTTTTTTCTTTTTTTTTCCTTTGGAAAGACAAGGTTTCACTATGTCGCCCAGGCTGTCCAAATATTACTGAGATATATATTTAAAGTGATGGATATTCCAATTACCCAGATTTGATTTTTACATATTATATGAATGTATCAAGTTATCACATGTATTCTAAAAATATGTACATCTATTATGTATCAATAATAAAATTAGTGAGAACCTATATATAAATGCCATTGCTTTGCTATTTTTTGTATTCTGCTTGCGAGAGACTCCTTCTTGACATGTGAGATAACACTGTGTAGTTTACTCCAGTTCATAAAACACCTGCTTTCAAAACCCCCATTTCAATACTTCTCTTCTCACCAGTAAATGAACAGCCAAATCCTGCTGGAGAAATACGTAATTTGTCATAATTGTCACATCCTTAAGTATGATCTCTAAAATTTTTGTTATTAAATATCAATTTCAATTATACAAAATTCTGAAGGACTTAGGTCATATTATTCCTGATTCTGATATTATAAACGTAAGACTAAATGATAGGACAATTATTAAGCTAGACTAGGACAGTAGCTCACATAGGTCATTTATAATGTGATGCCTCAAAAGTGAAAACCAAGTCAAGCTGAATTGTGAACTTGCTTGTTTAGTTACTGTGATGGTTCATTTTTTTTAAAGCAAACTCTTCCAGATCCTGATGTGATAGTTAATTTTATGTCTCAACTTGATTAGATTATGGGGAGCAGTTGTTTGTTCGAATACCAGTCTAGATGTTGCAGTGAAAGTATTTTTTAATATATAATTAATATTTTAATCAGTAGACCGAGTAAAAGTAGATTAGCTTTTATAATATGAGTATGCCTCATCCAATCAGTAGACTTCAGTAGATAAAAGACTGAAGTCCCTCAAAGAGGTAGAAATTCTTCCTCCAGATTGCAATATGGAAATGTTATCTGATTTTTCAATCTTCAGATGAAAGATTACAACCTCAAACCTTGACAGAATTTCTAAACATCTTACAAATTTCAGGCTTACCAGGCCCCACAGTCCTGTGAACAAATTTCTTAAAATTAATCTCTTTTTCTCACATACACACACACATACACACACACACAGAGAAATAAGAGAGAGAGAGAGAGAGAGAGAGAGAGAGAGCCTATTACTCGGGAGAACCCTGACCAATACAGTTCCACAACATTTTTAGTTAGTAACAGTTAAGTATTAATATATTTATTGCTTGCTGTGGTTTGAGTGTCCCCTCCTAAACTCATGTTGAAATTTCATTGCTGCTGTGATGATACAACTGGTGGGACTTTTGAAAACTGATTAGGGCCTTTGCTTTGGTAAACTCTGGTATGGCATGTGTGGCTCTTGAGGCTATGGCTAGGCCATGTTTCCTAGGGGAGGAGATTCACCTGCCCTCCTCTACTTGGGGAGGTGAATCTCCTTTTTTTCTCTCTCCCTTTCTCTAATTTACTTTCTAAATAAACTATATTTTCCATGCTAAAAAAAAGAACTGATTAGGTCCTGAGGACTCTACCCTAAAGAATGGATTAATGCCATTATTGTGGGAGTGGGTTAGACATCTTGGGAGTTCAGCCCTTTTTTCTCTCTGTCTCACTTGCTCACTTTTCCTTCCACCATGGAATGGCCCTTGTAAGATACTGATACTGTCCCCTGCCATCGAGCTTCACAAGTCTCCAGAACCATGAGTCAAATAAAATTCTATTGTTTAAAAATTACCTAGCTTCAGGTGTTCGATTATGGCAGCAGAAAATCGACTAAGACTTTGCCTTATTTTATGCAGAAAAGTCTGCCTTCCCCAGAGAATATCAAAATGCCTTACTGATGAGGCACATGCTAAATTTTTTGTAAATAAGAGTGAACAAAATGTCACCATGGAACCCGCAGTGCCAGGGGCAGAGAGTGGGACATGACAAAGATGTATTTGCTGATCTGGAAGGCAAATTTGTGCTCTGGGAATTAAATTACTAATACAAAATAATGATGGAAGGAATTTTCTGGGCAAATTCAACAGAAGGATCAACCTGCATACGTTGGCAAAGTTTATTTTAAGCAAAGGAGTAAATAATAGTTCCAGAAGCTTCCATGTTTAGGCCTTTTTTCTTTATTTTGCATCAGGGTTTCACTCTGTTGCTCAGGCTAGAGTGCAGTGACACCATCAAGGTTTACACCATTGACCTCCTGGGCTCAGGCGATCCTTCCACCTCAGCCTCCCAAGTAGCTGGGACTACAAGTGCCTGCCAACACACCTGGCTAATTTTTTATTTTTTTAGAGATGAGGTATTGCTCTCCTAGGCTGGTCTGGAACTCCTGGGCTCAAGCAATCCTCCCACCTCAGCTTTCCAAAGTCCTGGGATGATAGGCACCAGCCACCACACCCAGCCCATGTCTAGGCCTTCTAACTGCAGCTCCTAAACTTCAGGCTCAGTCCCTTCCTGGGCCCGATCTAATTTCTCCTAGGCAACCAGTAAGATTGCATGTATTGTGGGTCTGCTCCTGGGGCTGTGCCTAGGCCTGGAATACTTCTTAGGACCCTGAATCAACTGCATGGACCTACCAGACTATTTAATGTCTTGCTTCAAACCCACTAAGAATTCTAACTTCAAGCATGGCCATCCCTCCTAATCTCATATGTGTGTCCCATCTGCCAACCGCAAGACAAAAAGACCAACTGATATCAGGTAATGCTTGTTGAGTTCAGGTCGACCCACCCCCAACATCCTAAGTGGGATTCCTGGGCACAGCCCTGGCCTTCCTGACCATCCCAGACTCTGTTCTCTTCCCTCCCTAAGATGCCAAGGCAACCCCACTGCTGAGGTCCCAGACGCCTCTCTGCCAAATTCTTCTAAGATATGATGAAAAATTGTGTAGCAATTTGGGATAAGCCAGGCTGCTGGGTGAATGGATCTGCTGCATGCTGCATCCCTGGGAGGCCCTATGCCATTTGGGGACATAGACATCCTCTATGGTCCTACTCAGGTGGCCCTTCCTCTGCAGGCTTTCTTCAGCCACTCTGGCTAAACACACTCATTGCCCCTTGACTTCTCTCAGGCCTTAGAGGCCATAATTATATTAATACAATCATTTGAGTAGTTTGTATTGTCACTTGCCCACTCAGGGGATCCCCAAAGGGAAATGGCTGTACCTTCTTTGTTCACCACCATAATCCCAGGGTCTGGCACATAGAGGGAGCTTAATAGATGCTAGATTGATAAATGAATGAGTGAGCTAATTGGGAATTAGCTTAAGTGAAGCATGATACCTAAATATACAGTATAAATTATTTCATTCTACATTAAGCTTAAAAATGTAAGAAAAACAATTGTGCCACCCAACTGAAATACTGATTTACTGCTGATTAGTTAGGAATAAGAGTAGAAAATCAGGCAAATTAGATGAACTGTTTGACAGTTGGCATATCACCTTCTCTAAGTCCACTTCCTTGCCTGTAAAATGGAGATACTAGAACTTACTTCATGAGAATGAATGAAAGTTAAATGATAATATATTAAAAATGCTTAAGATGGGTTTCCAGGGTCTGTCTGTCTATCTATCTATCTAATCTATCATCTGTCTATAATTTATTATGCTTTATAGCCATTATAAATGAGACAGGAGATAGCTAGAGAAAGGCTAGGCAGACAGACTCCTGGCAGGCCTCTCAGGCTCAGCGTTGGTAAACAAGCTCTCCATGAGCCTCTCAAGCTAGAACTTAGGTACTCACTGCTGAGATTAAAAAGCAACCAATCAGCTCACCATTAGGTTCCTACCTTAAAACTGACCAATTAGAACAGCTACAGTGCACAGCTAGTACTAGCCAATCACCTTGGACTTAGGGACTATATAAGCAACAGGTTTTCGGCCCCAGATGGGCAACCCCTTCAGCTCCCTCCCACTGTGGGAGTTTTTCTATCCTCAATAAATCCTGCTTTCTCACTTTCCGGCTGTCCACGTCCCTCATTCTTCCTGGGCATGAGTCAAGAACCTAGACCCTGAAGAGCTGCAGAAGATCTCAGAGTCGAAAAGTTGATCACCCCAGAGGCTGGCTTGCCAGCCAACAGAGCCGGCTGAACCAGGAGAGTTGCTGGAAGAAGGTGAGACTCCGAAGCTGAGAAACCCAGGGGACTAGGCTTGCCAGCCCACTGAACCAGCAACACTCTCAGGACTTGGCTTGCCAGCCCATTAGAACCAACACCCCGGGGGCTAGGCTTGCCAACACCTCTGAATCGCAACACTCTCCGAACTTGACTTGCCAGCTCATTAGAGGTGACACTTCCAGGGCTAGGCTTACCAGCCCCTTGATGACTCTGGAGCTTGACTGGCCCATTGAACTGGCACTCTTGAAGCCCAGGCTGACCTGAAAAATCCACATCATTAACATATATCTATGCAATTTAAAAAATTCTTTAAAGAACAAAACAAAACCTATAATAGATTTTCCTTTGTTAATGCTTTTGTCTTAGACCATTCAGGTTGCAACAAAAGAACACGAAAAACTAGGTGGCTTATACATCAGAGAAATTTATTTCTCGGCCAGGTACGGTAGCTCATGTCTATAATCTCAGCACTTTGGAAGGTTGAGGGGAGAGGATTGCTTGAGACCCAGGTGTTTGAGAACAGCCTGGGCAACATAGCGAGATTTCATCTCTACAAAACAAAAAATCAAACAACAACAAAGCCAGGTGTGGTAGTGCATGTCTGGAGTCCCAGCTACTTAGGAAGCTGAGGTGAAAGGATTACCTGAGCCGGGGAAGTCCAGGCTGTGGTGAGTCATGACCATGCCACTATATTCCAGCCTGGGAGGGGAGGGGAAAGAAAGACAAAAAAGAATTTTATTTCTCAAAGTTCTAGAGGCAAGTCCAAGTTTAAGGTGCTGGCAGATTCAACATATGGTGGGGTACCACTTCCTGGTTTATAGAGATAAATTGTTTCTCTGAATCCTGGACAAGAGATCTTTCTGGGGCCTCTTACTAATCCCATCCCTGAGTGCTCTATCCCCATGACCTAATCACTTCCCAAAGATTCGACTTCTTAGAATCCTCACAAGGGGGTTAGGATTTCCACATATGAATATTGAAGAAACACAAACATTCAGTATGTAGCAGTTCAACCGTGATCTCCCCAAATTTATATCCTTCTCACATGCAAAATCCATTCATTCCATCCTAACAACTTCAGAAGCCTTCACTCCTTCCAGCATCAACTCAAAAGTCTAAAATCCAAAGTCTCACAAACTTTACCTGTACAAGGAACATCTGTATACCTAACCCTGAATTGTACTCCACATCTTTAAAATGAAGATTAATAAATAAATAAATATCTAAATCAGGTTTCAGTGAATTTCCAAGGTACTATTTATTCTGAGGCCAATTCATCTTCAGCGGCGAGCCGGAGAAATCAAACATGTTATGTGCTTCCAAAATACAATGCTGTGTCAGGCATAGAACAGATGCTCCATTCCAAAAGGAGGAAGTAGGAAGGAAGAAAGGAGTGACAAGTACTAGGTACATTTATTTATTTATTTATTTATTTATTTTTTTGAGTTGGCGTCTCACTCCGTCGCCCAGACTGGAGTGCAGAGGCCGCTTCCGGCCACCGCAGCCTCGACTTGCTGGGCTCCGGCGATCCTTCCACCTCAGCCTTCCAAGTAGCTGGAACTACAGGCACGCGCTACCACGCCCGGCTGATTTTTTGATTTATTGTAGAGATGAAGTTTCACCTGCCCAGGCGGGTCTCGAACCCGCGGGCTCAGGCAATCCACTCACCTCAGCCTCCCAAGGCACGGGATTACAGGCTGAGCCACCGAGCCTGGCTGTTACTAGGTACATTTAAACCTCACGAGACAAACATTAAACCTTAAATCTACAGAAAAATCCTCTTTGGCTTAATGCTGTGCCTTTGAGACTCCCTGAAGCTGCAGTCTCGCCTCACAGCTCTCGCAGGTTGGAGGTGTGCACCTCGGCTGGCCCCAGCTAAGCTATTCTGCCATAGTCAGCTATACATATGAGGGGGGACCAAAAACAAAAACCCAGCATTATCTTTTGGAGGGTGGGCCCCTTGTAGTACAGGCTTCCCCCACTATGTAAGTATTCTAGGAACCCATCGGCATCATCAGTGTACCAGCTAATATATTGAGAGACTGCGTTTGGCTTCAGTAATTTTTTTTTTTTTTTTGAGATTCTTTCAATGTATTTGCCCATTTCATGATGGGTGATTTACAAGCAGTTTTTGATCAAAAATGGCTTGACTCCTGTGCCCCACCCTCCCCAGTCACCCAATCTGTCCCTGAGAGACCTTTTGTTTTGTTTCCCCAGATGAAAAAAGCCCTTAAAGGGAGCTGTTTTGCTGATACAGAAGAGGTGGAACAAAAAATGGTAGAAACCCTAAAAAGGCATCAAAATAGATGACTTCAAAAACTGTTTTGAGTAATATAGGGAAGGCATCTCGATTGTGTATTGAAGCAAATGGAGAGTACTTTGAAGGTGACTGAAGTTTAAGCACGTAAGAACACACAATTTTTTATAAATAAATTCCGGGTTATTTGTGCGTCCCCCCTCATATGTCCAGGCTGCTACAGACTGAATGGCACAGACATCTTGTCTTCAGCAGCTCGCTATTTACTAGAGAAGATGACTGCACTGATATTTGGGCTAATGTTACCTGTGCTGTACTTCTGCTCTGGGCTCAGGTCTGGAACTATGCTTCCCCATGATTATGAGGGTATTTCCAGATTTGGAGGACATGGGTGTGCGTAGAGTTGCAAGCTTTATTTCACAAAGGGACTAAGTTAATCATTATAGCTACTGTCTGCTATTATTACCAATTCATAAAAACAAGACAAGAGAAAGGACACAACCTTAAGATACAGGTTAGTCCTTGAAAATCAATAGAGTTATTTTATTAAGGCTCACTATAGTTTTCTCATTTTATAGCAGTACGTGAGGGCAAAAGTCTACCAAACATGGGATACAAAGCAATAACAGAAACATACATTTATTTAGTATTCCTTATTTTCTCTTGTCTTGAAGGGAAACATGTCAGAATTTAGCATATATAATTTTATTTTATTTATTTTATTTTATTTTTGAGTTGGAGTCTCACTCTGTCGCCCAGGCTGGAGTGCAGTGGCATGCTCATGGTCACCGCAGCCTCGACCTGCTGGGCTCTGGCGATCCTTATACCTCAGCCTTCCGAGTAGCTGGAACTACAGGCATGCGCAACCATGCCCGGCTAATTTTTGATTTTTTGTGGAGATGAGGTCTCGCCAAGTTGCCTAGACGGGTCTCAAACCTGTGGGCTCAAGCAATCCTTTTACCTTGGCCTCCCTAAGTGCTGGGATTATAGACATGAGCCACCTCACTTGACCCTTACCTATATAATTTTAAAATACAAAAAGTTGAGGTATCTTAAAATAAAAATAGCAAACACGTCGCAATTCAAACACAGCTACGATATCATTCACAGGAATCCACTTATACATAGTGAAAGCTTCACATCCTGACTTTCTGGCATTTTTCTTTCTCACAGACACTCCCTCAGCACTGCTGTCTTTTTACAGCAATCCTGCATCCCTTCAAAAAATTACTAACAATTAAAAAGAAGAGGCAGGTGCATTGGCTCACTCTTGTAATCCCAGCGCTTTGAGAAGCCAAGGCAGGAGGACTGCTTGAGCCCAGGAGTCCAAGACCAGCCTGGACAACATAGCAAGACCTTGTCTCTACAAAAATAAAAATAAAAAAATTAGCTGGGCATGGTGGCACATGCCTGTAGTACCAGCTATCAGGCTATCAGGAGGCTAAGGCAGAATGTTCACCTGAACCCAGGAGGTCAAGGCTGTGGTGAGCTGTGATTGTGAGATTACAACTCAAAACAAATAAATGAATAAATTTTTTAAAAATTGGTCAAACTCCCACATGGATCCTTTTACCACCTAGTCTTTATAAAAGTCCCATTAATCAAATCTTTTAGAACGGCATCGTCACCAATGGGAAACGAATCATAATTATAAAGCACAGCCAGCCATTTCCTCAGAAATTTGTGAGGGTAAATATTTTCTCAAAAATCTGTGAGGATTCCTGGAGCCTAGCCTGATACTGAGAAACACCATAAAAACAGACTGGGTTTCTATAAAACACCAGCAGTCCTCTCTGAGGAATAAGGCAGACTTGATGAGCTGTGTGGCCTTTGGCAAGTTACACTAAGTTCATTTCCTCACTTATAAAATTTTTAAAAATTCTTAAATGTCCTTAAGTAATGTTTTTCAGAGTAATCTTCAAAAGTGAACCCAGATACACATTTCTTCCTCCAACCTTAAAAAGAGATGAGAAAGAGAAGAAAGGAAAACACAGCAGGCACCAGCATTGTCTCTAAGCGTTTTCCCAGTGAGGAGTTGGTTCCTTGCCCTCGGACTCCATCGAGCCCATGAAGTATAGCTCAATGAATAACTAACAGATGATTACATTTATGAGGAAAGAGTACTCAGAGCAGACAGCTACTTCCTACAGGTGACAAGCAATCTTCCGCTGGGGCTTCACCTGACGAGTCATTTTGGGACGTGATCACAAGGGTTGGAGACTGATGAAATTATCCTGTCCAACATCAAACACAAAGTGGTTGTAAATCAGCAGAAGCTGTGGCAGAAGGAAAGCAGCTCATTCTTTATGCTTTGTAGACAGTCTTCTACCTGGGGGCTGCCTCAAGCCTCCTAACAATATCATTATTAAGTGACCCTATAGAGAGACTTAATTAAAAAACAACCATCAGACTATCTATTGATGCGAATCCTTCAGCTGTCTTGAGGAAGTTGATTTGAAAGCATGTTCTATGATTTAAAAACTTGAATGTGTGAGACTAACTCCACAAAATCCAGCAACCTGTGTAAATAAGTAGACGCCTGTCTGTTATAACTCTCCATTTGACCTTGCCAGACAATTGTGCACTGAACTTAGACTATCTTTGCATTTTCTGAGGGTCACTAAGGGAAAGGCAGACAGACATAAAAAAGCAAGTCATCACTGGTTTAACCTGGGAAAGGGAGTTCTGCAAAATCAGAAACTGATCTTGCAAATGCATTCTATAAAGAGAGAGGGCACAAAATATGGCTGATTTATACATGGTATCTGCTGAACAGCACTTGATTTACACATGATCTAAAGAAATGTGGAGAAACCATTTTGAAGTCGCCCTGTGGACGGAATCATATTTTAAGAGTAAAAAATTGGCAGGTTTCATTGAATAGGGAAGGAGCTTTCTAAGGACCCCATTTCCCCATCACTGTGAAAGGGATTTATACGCATTGTTCCCTTTAGTGGTGTTGGGAAGTTCTGGTGTAAATCCTTTAGGGTTCACGGTGCTTCAAGATTTGTACCAAATTGTGGTTTTTAAAAAAAAGGAAAAAACTATTTTTTAAATGGTTATGCTAGAAAGGTAGCCAAGCTTAACCGGGGTCATGTTGCAGCTTTATACAATCCCAATGCCTTCTTGCGGAACCTGCCATGCAAGGGCATTTGAGTGGCTCTGCATGAAAGGCCTGTGCTCATTTAAATAGGCCATCTGAATAGGAATTGTGACTGATGTAAAAATACCCCCTGCATTTTATTTAGTTCTTAGTTCTCCATTTGTAATTGAAATAAAGCTTCTAAATGCTTCAGTTCCCTAAAATTTTGTGAAATCATATAGGTTTGATCTCCTAACAGTGCTCTTCAGGTATTTAATTTTGAGGGGGGTATTTAATTTTTTTTAAATTTAGAACTTCTCACAAAATAGCCAATAAGTGGGGAGAAAAATACCTCTGATGAACTGAATTTGAAAAGAAAAGTGCATGCAGGAAGGCGCTCCTGACGTTCTCAAGGAGCATGCTCCCAGCTCGTCGTAGATGGCTATTTTTGTGCCGCTCTGTGGTGCTCCTGGTAGTTGCACCTTAATTATCCTGCACTTTGTTCGAAGGTATGTATTGGCTCCTGGCCAACGTGGGCTAGGCCTCTTCTTGTCACTACAGTGTCTAACAGCATGTACAGAACAATATCCCAATTAGATCTTTAAGTGTTAGAAACATGATACGCCCGTGCATTTTTCTCAGAGGCTGATCTGTGGGAAGTTTCAAAAACACACCCAAGGTAAGCGTCATTCTAATCCTTTACACATCAGCCCAGGGAGGCAGCAAAAGAAACTGAAAATACAAGAGAGTGTCAATATCTCTTTGGCTTGTTATTTTGTTTATCTGAAAAACAACTCTTAGGTCAGAAAGACCAAGTCATCTTTTCCGAAGAGCATTCTTTTTGTTATCATTGCCTTCCCAGATACAGCTTCATCTCTCAGGGAGCCAAGGAATTTTTTTTTTTTTTTTCCCTTTTTTGCCACTAGATTCATAATGTTATATTGCCAACTGAAGACTTCTGGATAAATTAACATAAGGGATGCTTTAAACAACCATGTGAACTTCATTCCTTTTCAGGTTAATTCTCCAAACTAATAAAATTGAATACATCTCTCCCTCTCCCTCCTCCTTGTCCCCATGTGTCAGAGATGGTGAGAAAAACGAAATAGCAAGGAATCAAGCTCCTTTTATTCTTCTACCCTGTTGAGACAATAATTGTGTAAAATGTCTGACTAAGTTAAAATGGTCAAAGACAGCCTTTAATTTACACCCTGCAATGGGTTAAGAGTCCAATCAGTCTTCTCTGTTTCTATCAGTCACTCTCTTTTGAACTATTGAACTAAGTTATTTTAAACGGTAAAATATTTAAATTCTTCCCATTGACCTTACAATCAAATACTGCATGGACTATCAGCTTACTTTTCAAGTTGAGAGGTAAAGGCTTTGGATTTGTTGTTGTTGTTTGTTTGTTTTGTTTTTTTGAGACATGGTCTCACTCTGTCACCTACACTGGAGTGCACAGTATGATCACTTTACCGCAGCCTCAGCTTCCTGGGCTCAAGTGATTCTCCCACCTTGGCCTCCCAAAGTGCTGGGATTAGAGGTGTGAGCCACCACGCCCAACAAAGATACTCCTATGTTGATGATAAGGTTTGTAGGAAATAGATTGGTACCAGTTGTCACTGGGGAAGCAACGGAAAAGTCAGTTCAGATTTCTACCATCATGTGTAATCTCTTTCTCTCTCTCTTAAACATACACCACACACACAAGTAGACTTTTCTCTATGATATCAGCATAGCAGATGCCTTAAGTGAGATTATTTGGTCCAGTGATTTAGAAAATATTTTTGCTCTCTGTTGTTTACCTTTCATAATTTTGTGTTCCTTTGACAAAAATACTCCATTGATGTCAAAAAACTTGGCACAGTCCTTCCTTCAAGATACTAATATCTGAAAAAAAAAAAGAGCATCCAAAGTCCTATAAGTGAATTATCATAATTTGCTAAAGAGATGCAGTAGTTATTGGGCAAAGGATTTAAACAAGATATCAAGTTACTAATATCAGAGTACAATATGATTAACATGGCCAATTAGAGAAATCTGAGATAATTACATGATGCAAAACTTTCTTCATAAATCTTCTTTTTCATGGCTTCATTCCAAAATTGACTAGAAAGGACCCATCTCTATGATCCCATTCTCAAGTTTTCATTCTACCTGGATTCTCACAGGAACCTACTGATTGATTGGAGAGAGATGAGTCATGTAATATCACACACTAAAGCACTAACATAAGCCAGATGTGTGACATGTACTTGTAGTCTTAGCTACTTGGGAGGCTTAGGCAAGAGGATCACTTGAGCCCAGGAAGTTGAGGCTGCTGTGAGCTATGAATGCACCATTGCACCCCTGCCTGGGCAACAAAGTGAGACCCTGTCTCTAAACAAACAAACAACAACAACAATAAAACACACACACACAATGTTAATTAAGGGCAGAAGATTAAAAAACTCTCAAGTCTTTTATGGATCCTCAAAACAGACATAATCTTGGCAGGAGTGGAATGCAATTTACCACCAACCCTCAGAGTTGATTTCAGGGCACTTCTCGTGATTCCCAGATTAAGGAATTAAAAGGCGATCTAATAAAATGTTATTAGGAGAATAAACAAATAATTGCTAATTCAAATTAGCCTGGGACCAAGTCACCCACATTTTAATCTATCCAAGTCTCTCACTGATGTGGCTGGCACATTCCAGAAATATCTTAACACCTTTATTTTTCTCCATTTCCTTGTAAGCATCAGGAAAATGACCTGAAAACGGTTCGGTGACTTGCCCAAGTCCTCACAGCTAGTGAGTGGCAGACAGGGACTAGACCCTGAGAATTAACTCCCCCCCATAACTCCAATGTGCTGCCTCCAAGCACAATTTTCACAGCATTGACAACACATGATCAAGTCCTGCTTCTAGAAGATATCCACTTCTCCAAGTAGAACCACTGTAGTTACAAAGACAACAACTGGCTTTCTTTAATTTCCTCTTCCTCTTACTTCAATGGGCACTGGGCAGTGCCATGCTGAGCCATGCTGGAATAAAAGAAAATTCGGGATAATGCCTGGAATCCTAGAACTTTGGTAGGCCAAGGCAGGAGAATCACTTGAGGCCAGGAGTTCAAGAGCAGCCTAGTCAACATAGTGAGACCTTGTCTCTATAAAAAATTCTTTTAAAAAAATAGCTAGGTATGGTGCCATGTGCTTGTAGTCCCAGTTACTTCGGAGGTTGAGGCGGGAGGATCACTTGAACCCAGGAGTTCAAGGGTGAACTGTGATTATGCCATTGCACTCCAGCCTGAGCAACAGAGTAAGCCCCTGACTCAAAAAAAAAAAAAAAAAAGAAAGAGGAAAATCCATAATACCATCTTGTTTTTATTTAAAATTTTGATATTTTGTTCATCATGGAGTTTTGGAAGTAATTTTAATTGTTTTAAATGTCATTAAAATATTATTTAGACGACTTTGCACATGCTCCCCTCACTCGCCGTTGAATTTTACACCCCAAGCAACTACTTTACTCGCCTCATCGAGTCCCTGGTTTTCTTTTACTTGTGACTAAAACAAAAAACACCCCCCTGCCAAAAAAAAAAAAAAAAAAACCTCTGCTCTTTTTCCCTATGAAGTACTGCAGAGGCAGCGAGATTGTATTTGATAAAGTAGAGGAAAAAACAGTCCTTTCCATTTTGCTATTGGCTGTCTTCTGTAGGGTTAGGGTCCATTTGCATGTTTTCATCCCCCACATTGGAGGAGTGTCCTCACCTACCCAGGAATGAGGAGGCGAGATGGGAACCCAATTGCTCTCTCCTTGAAAGAGAAGACCTGGGACCTGGTCTGGGTTGCACACTGGGAAAGGAATTGTGCATTCATATTTCGTGTATTGTTCAACTATGTGAGTGTCCATTTGGGGGCTCTTGAGGATTGTGGAGGGTTGTGGGGGGATTTCTAGGGGTCATGTAACATTATCTCAAGTAGATGGACCTCCATCCCTGAGTGTGCAGAAACAGGTGCCCCCCAGCCTCCCCTTCAGGAAATAAACTTGTTTTGAGGATTCTTGTGGAAATATAGCATTCCTTAAATGTACACTTGCGAGTGTGCCATTTTAAGAAGCTAGACACTCATTTTATGTTTTTTTTTTTTTTTGACCTGGACAATTTGTGAAGGGAAAGATAGCATAGCAATAAATATAATAAAGAAGAAAGTTGAAACACTATATTTTAATGAATTTTTGAAGCAAATAAATGTAAATTCAATTATAATGGTGATTGCAACTTCATAAAGATTATTCTTATATTTAGCCTAGCACTTAGCATGTACCTGGTCTTGTTCCAAATTACAGGCCCCTGATTACAGGTTAAATGAGACACAGCAAGTAAGAGAAGGACAGAACACTCACTGAGGGGGTGCTTGGCATCTTCTCAACAATTGTTAGCCCTTCTGATTTTTGCTAAAAGAACCTTCTGGGGCAAAGTTCTAGCCTGCAACAAAATCTGCTTTTCTCTTATTTGTACCCTAAGCTGCCTGAATGGAACAATTACTTTAAAATTAATATATTTATATTTTACAAAGATTTTTTTTAAAAAATTGCAGCACATGGGAGGACGAAAAAATGGATATTTTTTGTGTCTCATGCTCTTTAAGTTATGTCTGTCTTCATGGGTTTTGATAGTTTACATTTTGCCCGGTTTTCATTTTATCTTAGCTAACACCCTGAACAGAAAACACAGCGAGTAGGTAAAAAAATCATCTGTGAACCATAATAAATGGATTTCTGCCAATGACAGGTCATGATACAGAAAAAAATCTGTGATGACCCTCTTTCCTCTGCACTCATTTATCTCTTCCTGGTGTCCACTGATAGATTCTTGCCATATGATTTATTGCAGAAAAACACCACCTAGAAATGGGCTTTTGATAAAATTGTTCAAGGATTCCTGGACAATAAATCCTAATCTTAACATGCAATGCTGCAGAATGTTTCACCTTTCTTATGCTATAAATAAAATATGCCAAATGTGATAATAAATCCATACATTTAAGCACTTTCTATGTAGTTTAGGAAATAAAGTCATAGTATGTACGCTGGATGTTAATAGCAGCTCTAAGCCTACGGATATTGATGGCTGTATTTGTGCATTTGCCATCCAAATTTTTAGCACTCTACAGTGCTTATGAAATTTCATAGCTTTTATCTGCCTGGCAAGGCTTGTTCTGCAAAGAGCATACGTAGGTTAAGCATAATCAGTTTCTGGTGGCTTGAATCGAGAGATGTTTCGCAAACACAGACAACTTGCTTTGGGAGACAGCTGAAATTTTGAGTTCACGCAGAGACCTTCCTTCATAATTAATCATCTACTGGGGGAAGTGATGAGAGGCTCAGTCACCTTATGGTGACCCCGCTAGTGACACAGGGTGTTAAGTTCATAGAACCCTGGCACTTAGGCTTCGTCTCATAAGCTCAAGGACAGGTATGTGACCTACACACGGTGGAAGGGTGAGGGAGCCAAGCTCTACTGGTCTGCTTTGGTCTTATTTGCTCCTCACTGTGTGGAGACCTAGAGACTGATTTTAATTGCTGAACTTCTGAAGCTTATAAATGGTCGCCAGCATCCATCTATTCAGAAATCATGGAGGCAAGGTCTTAGTGTAGCTCAGTGTTCCTCAGGCTTGACACTATTGACATTCGGGTCTGGATAAGTCTTTGTTGTGGGAGCTGTGCTGTGCATTATGGGTTGCTGTCTCCCACCCTCTAGATGCTAATATCCTCCCTACCTCTCAGTTGTAAAAACCAAATATCTCCTGAAGGCAAAATCATCCCTGGTTGAAAAACACTGATCGAGCCTGTAGAAAATACACTAATAAAAGCCATGACAGTAAAGAGGACAAAGCTACTTTTATCTGCAGAAAAAGGAAAAGAGTTCCTTCAAAAGTAAAAGATCCAGCCAGACAGGGTGGCTCACCTCTGTAATTTCAGTACTTTGGGAGGTAGAGACGGGAGGATCGCCTGAGTCCAGGAGTTTGAGACCAGCCTGGGCAACACAGGGAAACCTCGTCTCTACAAAAAATAAAGAATAAAAAAATTAGCTGCGCGTGGTAGTGCGCTCCTGTAGTCTCAGCTACTTCGGAGACTGAGGCAGAAGGATTGCCTGAGCCCAAGAGGTCAAGGTTGTGGTGAGCCATGATTGTGCCACCACAGTCCAGCCTGGGTGACATAGTGAGCCCTCAACACAAAAAAAAAAAAAAAAGTAAAATATCCCAAGTTTTGTAAGGAAAGCATATTGGCTTTTATTTTAGAGAGAGTCCAAACATTTGTGAAATGATCTCCCTAGTGTCATGTGCAGAGAAAAAAATTCCATGGAATGCTGTGGTTTGGCCAGTTGCTAAGAAATCATGTGTTAAATACCACACTTGTATAATCATTTACATTGAACTTGACAGAATTAGGATACAGACATAAAAATAGTGTGTACTTGAAAAGGGTAACCACGCAAGAAAGAAAGAAATGGAAATGAGAATCAAAGGACCTAAGGGAAGTTTTTTTCTCCAACAAATTGGAAGTGGAGAAATCCATTATATCATGTGTAGCTTTCTTTGTGTCCTCAGATATTTATTGAAGGTCAAAGACAGAGATGCCTAATGGGTTATGATTATGTGAAATGAAGTGAGAAACAATGTTTTATAACAGCAAACACTTTTTATAGTGACAGTGTATTATGTTCACTAAAACGTCTTACAGCTGCCTTTCCCCTGGTATCTATAGCTCAAAGCAGGAAAATAATATGTTATTCAAGAAATACATAGAAATTGGGGGTGTGACTTGTTCAGAGCCAGGGCTCCTGTCTCAAGACCCAGGAAAATTTCCCAGGAAGCTTCATTCAACTTGAATAGCTATTTACTCTAAAAAAATATTACATTGCTTTCTTCATATCATTTTTTTCCCATCTCAGTTCTAAAAGAAGTTATATTTTAATGATTAGGGCTCCCACATTTTGAGTTTGAAAACAATTTTACGATGCCAAAAAAAAGTTAGTCTTTCAAATGATAATAGCTACACCTTTTATATCCCTAGTGACTGAAATAATATCAAAAACTATTATTAATTCAATAACACTTTGTAAATGAACTTACATTTTTTATCAACCATGGAAGCACCTACATACTTCTTTTTAATAAGTACAGCGTAAGTAGGAATATTATTTATGTAGGACAAAGCTTGTTGGTTGGAGACCCTTTGCAGTAATTCTCTACCTAGCCCACAGGTTCAGAACACAGGCCATTTTCTTGAAGTGTTTCTTATATTCACATATTGAACACTTACATGGAAAACCTTATAACACTGTAGATGTTCTCAGGCTCTACCCACACATCTCTGGATCCCTTCAGAGTTTGGTACACACAGCTCCTCACCACCAGTGTCTTGTCTCTGTGGCAGGAAGCAGAGTTTCCTGAAAATTTACATCCCCTTGGGACTGACTAGTATGGAGTATAAATGCCCCACTCCCTGGTCCTGGATAGGAGCAACTCTGAGGTCTAACTTCAATTCACTGACATCAAGTCTCATCTGTAGAATTGAACCAACACTTTCTAGTATTGTACTTAATAGGTAATAATGCATCTGTGTGTGTGTGTATGTGTGTGTGTGTGTGTGTTTAAAGAGACACGGTCTTGAGACCAGACAAGCCAGTGTGGCTGGAGAAATGCACAGCCTGGCCCAGACTGGTCTTGAATTCCTGGGATCAAGCAATTCTTCAGCCTCGGCCTCCCAGAGTGCTTGGATGATAGGAGTGAGCCACCATGCCCAGCTGCATCCTTGTTTGACTTCCTTCCCTTCTTCCTGCTCCTGGAGACATTCCTCAGAAATTATTTTCTCAAGAATCATTATATTAGGATGTACTTCTGTGGAATCCAGCCTAAAATAGATATCATGCAGACTATAGCATTCCCATTCACTCATTCCTTTATTCACCAAATATTTATCAAGTGCCTCTTACATGCCTGGCCCTAGGAGTATTGTGATGAGAAAACAATCAAACCCTGCCCCTGTGGAGCATGTAGTCTAGCAGGAAACAGGTGTTTATTCACTGCTTTATCTTAGGACTTAACATAACACACAGGGAACCTTAAGTGTTGGATTAAGATTAATGCATACAGACATGTAGAATGAAACCTAAGCTTCTTACCTGAGGCTGAGGACGGGGCAACCCCTGCCTTTCTGACCTTACTTATTAACATCCTACCCTTCCCGTGCATTTCTTCCGCTGTACTGGCTTGTCTCTGCTTCCTCAGTCATGCCAAGGTCTCCCCTGAGCCCACACGCCCCAAAGCTTTCTTCTGAGCAGGAAAATCTCTTCTTCCAAATCTTTGCTTGACTGGTTCCTTGGCTGGTTTAGCAAATGTCACCTCTCCACTGAGGCCTTCTCTGACCTATCTCATGTAGTCCTGTCTTATTTTCTTGATAGCACTAAGCACTGTCCGGTATTTTCATGTTTATTTGCCTCCTTGTTTGTCATCTGTCTCTACAGTTTGCTCCATGTACACAAGAGTCTTGTAAGCCATGGTTGTCAATTTCAACCTAGTGTCTAGAATGCATGTGGATCATCGGTGAAATGACAAAGAAAACAAATAATGTGTTGATTATAAGATGGAAGTAGAACATTGTCATGGAGAAGCCATAAGGCAGTGGAAGACTCACTGAGGAAGTAACGTTTAGGCCAAGGCAAATACTATTAAGGTGTGCACAGGACCCCAGGGAAAACAAAACTTTTTGTTTCAGATAAACTGAAAGAAAACTATGATTGGAGCTTAGCAGACAGGAGAGAGAGGAGGGAATGGAGAAGAGGTAGCCTGCCATGTACAGCAGGGGTTAACTAGCCTGTGGAAGGAATCTGGACTGACACATGTAAATCAGTTTTAGTAAACTTTACTGAAACACAAGCATGCCCATTTGACTATGTATCATCTATTACTGTTTTCTCGCTAATACAGCAGTTGAATAGTTGCAACACAAGATTGTCCTTTCACCCACCAAGCCTAAAACATTTACTATCTGGCTTTTACAGAAAAAGTTTACCAACCCCCTAGGGCCTTGAGGTTAAGGGAATGGACTTGGATTTCATTTTAGTGTGACGGTGTGGCCGTTTTCAAACATGTCCACAAATTCTTCCTTCTAGAGGTATAATCTATGTTTCTTCTTGAATCTGAGCTCTGTGACATCTTAACCAGTAGAACAGAGGAGAACACACACTATGGAGGTTTCTGGGCTCAGGTTTTAGTAACTTCTTTGTGGCTGTCAAAACCCAGCCACCATGTGAGGAAGACCAAAGAGCCCATGGGCAGCTCACATGGGACCAATGGCCAACACAAAATTGCGAGCCTTGTAGATTCTCTAGCCCCCAGCAAAAGCCACCTACTTTAGACCATGTGGAGCAGAAAAGAACTCTCCTCACCCAAATGGCAGATTTGTGAGGAAAATAAATGGATATTGTTGTTTTCAGTTACTATGTTTTAGGGCATTTTGTTATGCAGCAGTAGGAACCAGAACAAATGGGAAGACATTAATGTCATTTTCTCTACATGGTCTCATTTTTCCCTTAACACAGATAATGTAAAATTACTTCCTTAATGTTTATCCAATCTCTCTGTTTCTCTTTCAAAGTATCTTCCAATTGATTACACAATTCTATTTATTTAACAAATAAGTGAGTGTCTACTATCTGCAGTAGTCTATATCATAAATATTCATTGCTTGATAGCTTGATTTTTAAACAGGATATTTGGTTTGAGAGTAAAGGATAATCATGCCAGTACTTCTGTTAATACAGAGAAATATGTATCTAAATAATTATCTATGTGAAATGATTTTTCCATTCTTGAATTTTAATTGTGAAATCTAGTAACCCCCTCTTTCCCATTTTCTAAAAATTCAAAGAACAGTTCAGTGATAATTGCCAAATTCTCCTATTAATGCACAAAGCTGGCACTTCATAACTCAAATTTTCATCCTATTTATGAGTTAGCCATTTTCCTTTAAACACAAACATTTAGTGCCAGCTTTTTCTTAACATGTAAAAATTCAATAATTACAAAGAGAATTGGATATTAAAATTAGAAACATGAGTACCTGAACAGGAGGAAAGCATTTGGAAAAAATGAAAAATGAAAGAGTTCCACATATTGTCCCCTTTGGAAATGTGGCCTGGTACTATAAAGATGAAATATATATTTAAAAAGTGAATGGAAACATTTTTTTATGCTACACAAATATTCAGTTTATGAAAAAGTTATATCATCTGCCTATATATAAAAAACAAAAATCATTGGGCTTTTTTTTTTCTATCTTTTCATTTTACAGGCCACAGTAATGGGGGCAAGTTACAAAGTAAATAGTTTTCTGCCGACTTTATGGTTCAAACTCTGAGTGAGACTGTGATAATTTATGGTAGAGCGGATGATCTACATCTGAAATCTCTAGTTGAACCTGCCACATGACTGAGCTAGTTTTCATAAACAAGCTAGAAATCTGGCGCCATGGTAAACGAGGAAAATGAGTTTAATCACTTAACAAGCTAGCTGCCCTGGATCCTGATGGCTGGAATGGAATGAAACATTGTAAGGAAAGCATAGCAGGTAGAAACATTTAACGTCTACGTCTACGTACCACTGTGACTGCGCATGCCAAACAAGTCCAAACAGGCCAATAGCCAAGGACATAGAAGAAAGTGAAATACAGAATTATGAGATTACAAGTGCAAAAGGGAAATTCTGTGCCATGTGCACGTGAACAGTTGATAAGAAGGCAGCTGAAGGAATATGACATTGGCCGGTCAGGAAACCATTCCCGGCATGCCAAAGCAGTCGTGTAGCCAACAAAGGGCACTGATGAAAATATTCATTCAATGTCCTCTACTAATAGTGTCACCTTTGATCGTAAGCACACATGTGGATGGGTAAATTAAGGATTTGATGTTAAGAGACTCACCCAAGGTACTACCACAGTAAGTGGTAGAGAGAGATTTTGAAACTAGGTCTTACCATGTTAACACTAGGTTTTTGTTTTTGTTTTTAATGCTACTCTGGTAGAGAAAGTAACGGCTTCCTCTCAAAGATCTCCACATTCTAATTCTCAGAATCTGTGAATAGAAATCTGTGAATATATTAATTTACTTCGCAAAGGGAATTTCATGGCTTTGATTAATGATTTTAAAATAGAGAGATTATCCTGGATTATGAAGGGGGAAGCAATGTAATCACAGGGATCCGTATAAGGAAAAGAGAGCAGCAGGAGAGTCAGAGAAGGAGACATGACAATGGAAGCAGAGACCAGAGAGACAAATTTGATGATACATTATTGGCTTGTAAGATGGAGGTAGGAACATGAGCCAAGGAATGAGAGAAACTTCTAGAAGCTGGAAAAGGCAACCAAATGGATTCTACCCCAGAGCCTCTGAAAGGAATCTAGCACTACTGACATCTTGATTTTGGCCCAGTGAAACTCATTTTGGACTTCGGATCCCCAGATCCGAATAATAAATTTGTGTTGGCCAGGTATAGTGGCTCACACCTGTAATCTCAGCATTTTGAGAGGCTGAGGTGAGAGGAGCTCTTGAGCCTGGGAGTTCAAGACCAGCCTAGGCAACATAAATACAAAAATTACAAAAAAAAAATTAGCTGGGTGTGATGGCACACAACTGTAGTTCCAGCTACTTTGGAGGCTGAGGCAGGAAGATCTCTTAATCCCAGGAGTTCAAAACTACAGTGAGCTATGATTTCACCACTACACTCCAGCCTGCATGACAGAGGGAGACACTGTCTCTACAAAAAAAAGTGTTACTAAGTTTATAGTAATTTGCTATAGTAGTAGTAAGAAGCTAATACCACTAACATAGCTGCATCCAGTTGTTTATCACTACAAATAATATTGATTAATAAAGTGATGGAACATCTCGGGTTTCAGCATAGAGAATTAGAGTATTCTTATGACAATATCAAAAAGCCTTCGTGAGCCGGGCTCGGTGGCTCAGCGTGTAATCCCGTGCCTTGGGAGGCTGAGGTGAGTGGATTGCCTGAGCCCGTGGGTTCGAGACCCGCCTGGGCAACTTGGTGAAACCTCATTTCTACAATAAATCAAAAATTAGCCGGGCGTGGTAGCGCGTGCCTATAATTCCAGCTACTTGGAAGGCGGAGGTGGAAGGATCGCCGGAGCCCAGCAGGTCGAGGCTGCAGTGGCCAGGAGCAGCCACTGCACTCCAGTCTGGGCGACAGAGACTCTAACTCAAAAAAAAAAAAAAAAAAAAGCCTTTGTGACTCTCTTATAACTTTCACCTCTTATATTGAAAACTCTGACCAAGGGCTTGCCTTCTCTTTTTACTGTGTTATTTTGAGTAAATTACTAAAGAGTTCTGTACCTCAACTTCTATAAAATGTAAGCAAGTATAAATTAAGTGTATACAAAACTTCATTCAGGTTGTTTAAGGGTTAAATGAGACTGTACATGAGAAGTGCTTGGCACGTAGTTATGAGTTAATTTCAAAGTTGAGGATGGGGTGCAGAGACCAGAAAATAAGATCCCAGCAGACTGTAATGGAACAAGAATTGCGTTGGACACACAGAAGAGGATCAGCATAATTTGGAAAATGGGATAAAAGAGGATTCTGGACTGAATTAGAACTAAGTCTTTTCTCTTACCCATACTGTTAAAGGGTTTCTATTAAATTCTTAGCACTGCTACAGGAAATTCTACTGAATAGCTTTTGAAGCTTTTTGAATAAAATTGTGGTTTTATTAATGGCATAGAAAAAGAGTATAATTCTTATTCCATGCTGTGGGTTCAGTCATTCTCAACATTTCTGAGACAGCATGTCTAATAAATGTATACACTTTTTATAAATGTAAGGATGTCAGCGGTTACTTCCTAGACCTTTAAGATCCCAGTAGCAGAGCCAAAGGGGGAGAGAAGGCAGTCATAGTCAAGGCAGACATTTTCTCTTCCTCCTCATCCTGAAAGCAGGCCACAACACACCCTGATAGCATGCAGGTACCCCAGATGGAGTCATGCATTTGACATTGTCAGATATCACCTTAGGTTAAGACCTTATCAAGATTTAGCTGGTACATAGATGAAAGCCTGAATGGGACAAATATTGAGTGTGTGAAGCAAAAGGAGAAGGGACAGAGAAGTCCAAAGAAAGAGGGAGAAAGAGTTGGTGATGGAGTATAAAAAGTGAGCTCTCTGGTCTTCTCCAGTTGCTGAAGACAAGACTCTGAATCATCTTCCAATAACAGGTGGTCCTGGTCATGGCTTTTCTCTATTGCCTCTGAGGTCATCATACAAACAACTGTGTTCCTAATTCAACAGCCAGTAGCTCCAACTCAAGAGTGCGTTAGAGGCTGGGTGTGGTGGCTCAAGCCTATAATCCCAGCA
>CAUYQG010025561.1:0-48918 GCA_963574415.1 Tarsius wallacei
TCCACGTTTCTGGTTAGGAAAATGTCAAGGTATTTCATTTTTTTGTGCTGGGTGTCACAGAACAAAAGACAAAGACCTCCTGAAAGCAACTTCAGGACAGTACTCACATCACCCACCTGGCCACTTCCACAAAGGGAACAGGAATTAATCCACTCAGAACAGCCACTGGAGACTGAGAGGAGAATCAAAGGTGTTTATTCCAGAAGTCTCAGATGCAGTAGGCTCTCAAAACCTGAACCCCAACCCTCAGTTTCAAGCTACTTTTATAGGGCTTTTTGGTTACAACATACATGAGTTTGCCATTGGTGGGTTTACAATTTTAAATTTAAGACTGGGAACAGCTACTTCTACAGCAAGCATTGAAGCAGACTGGAGACCACAGACTGGAGACCACACATTGACCTCAATATATACTGGATCCCAAAGAATATTGCAAAAGTAATAGCTTTGGTGGACATTGGAGTTGAATGCACCCCAATATATAATAACCCTAGTCAATTTGAATGTCCCCTAACTGCTATAGGTGGGTATGGTGGTAAATGAATTAAAGTTCAGAGGGTGATGCTAACCCTGAAAGTCAGTCACCTGCCCCTATACCCTATGCTATATATATATATATCTTCATATATATATATACATATATATATATATATCTTTCACGGCAAGAAGTGGCTACCAAATAATACTGCTTACTTGGCGAGCACAAAGAAATTGGAGAAACAATACAGGAATTAGCAAAATTTCTTATAATCTGTCCTGCTCACAGCCTCTATAATTCTCCAATATGGCCAGTAAAGAAGTCACATGGTACCTGGAGAATGATGGTAGACTACCAGGAGTTAAATAAAGTTATATTCCCTCTGCGTACTGCTATATCCAGTATTGTTGATATATTGGACTAATTAGGGGCAAAATTGGGCACATACTATTTTGTAATGGACTTGGCTAATATTTTCTTTAGTACTTATATTCATGCAGATTGTCAAGACCAATTTGCATTCACCTGGGAGGGAAGATAATAAATGCCCATGGTTCTGCAGATGGGATATTTATATAGCCCTAATTTATGTCACGGCACGGTCACTCAGTATTTGGAAAGTTGGAGGCTACCTGCATCAGTGTCTCTATTTCATTATACAGATAGTATCATGCTAATTCTGGTCTTCTTACAGGCTTAGAGCAGGCAGCACCCCAGCTAATTGAATATTTGCAGGGAAAAGAGTGGGTGGTGAATCAAAACAAGCTGAAAAGACATGGCTTATCTGTCAAATTCTTGAGGACAATTTGGTCTGATAAGACAAAAGTAATGCCTTCATCTGTTATTGACAAAAATACGGGTTTACTACCCAACACTTCCCAAATAGCTACAAAAGTGTTGGGGCTTGTTGAGGTATTGAAGCACATTTATCCCACATTTAGCACAAATAGTAGGACTCCTATATAGACTGATCAAAAAATGTCCCAATGGGACTGGACAGAGGAGTGTCAAAAGACATTCAGTGCTGCCAAAAGTGTTGTGGATACTGTCCAAACACTTGGCATTCCAAACCAATCACTTCCCTGTGAATTAGATGTGAATGCCACACAGGAGGGATATGCTTGTGAGCTTTGGCGGCAGCAGGGGATAGCTTCCCATTGGCCCTTGGTCACAGACCTGAAAAGGCAACAAAACCCCCTACAGCCCTATTGAACAACAGGTTTACAGTATATCAAGCTTCTTTGGCAACTGAGCCGATCATCAGACAAGCCCCGGTGAGTGTGTCTTTACAGCCCTGCCCATAGCAGGAGGCAGTAAGTGAGCAGAATTGTAGGCAGTGTGGTTTGTAATATTCAAAGAGCCGGTCCCACTGACAATTTGTACAAACAGTTGGGAGTTGTTCAGAGGACAAATGCTATGGATGCCACAATGGCACCAGCAGCAATAAACAATTATGAACAAGTCCTTGTAAGGTCAAGATTTGTGGCAGGACATCTATGCCATGGACCTCCAAAAGAAAATCACCATCTTCCATGTTTCAGGGTATTCTCCCCTACAGTGTTTAAGAAGTGATGAGACAGATAACTTAGCCCATGAAAGGTGGACAGAAGAAACCCCCTTAGAGGATGTGTCCAGTTGGCTACTTTATAAGATGAAGCATGCTGGACAGAAAACACTGTGGGAAATTGTAAAAGCTTGGGGGGGTCTCCCCATTAAATACTCTAGCATAGTGACTGCTTACAATGATTGCCCTGCATGTGCTGAGAGGCACCTGTAGAGACTGCCAGCAGAAGGTGGATATATCAGAAAAGGCTGTGAGCCTTTAACCCATTGGCATGTGGACTATATTGGCCTCCTTCTCTTGTAAGAGGGGGCCTGGTTTGGTCGCACTTCTGTTGACCCTACTATAAGATTACTACAGATCTTTCCTAGCAAGTGAACTACATAGCACTCAACCATCAGACAACTGTCACAGCTTATGGAAGAATATCGCATCCCTGAAGTCATTGAAAGCAACCAGAGAACCCACTCTACTGAACATCAAGAGCAACAGTGGGCTGAGTAGCTGCAAATCGATTGACCATTTCATCTACCATACAATCCCAGAGGCACCGGTCTAATAGAAAGATATAATAGCATCCTAAGAATGCTTTAAAAACAGATCAATGCTCAATGCAGGGATAGATGACCCAACTGCATGAAGCAATCTTCACTCTCAACAAGAAACCCCATACTGAACATCCAGCACCCATAAATATGTTGACATAACTCTGGGTAATACCCCTGAGGATGTCAGTTTGGATGCGAGAATCATCATGCAACCAAGTCCGGGAGTGAGAATAACCCATTGCTGCCTACCCCACGGGACATAGTATCCAGAGAGAATACCCTATATTGGCCCTGGGAAGTTCAATCTGAACCCCACAGGTACTCCCTACTGGTTCTCTGGGGAGAGGGGATAGATCATAATTTAAATATTTGTCCTATGGTTATGGGAAAATGAATAAATACTGTTACGTGTAATAACTCCAGGTCTCAAATACTCAAAAGGGGGACTATTATCACTTCTATGTGAAAATTCAGCACACTCCCCACTCTCCTTTTATGTTATGGACAAGAGGGCTCCTGGACCTCATAGGGCATGCTATTCCTGGCTGATAAGGCCTCCCCAAAGTGTCACGGTGTTGTCACAAGACAGGAATGCTGCATTGTTTTTTCCTGAGCATTAGGTTTTATCTTTGCTTGTTATTCTTAAGCACTTATCTTATCACCCTAAGCTAAGACCCCTTTTAGCACTAAGTGTTATAATCGCTAGCAATTTTGCTGTTTGGATCCTGTGCCCTTTATGGCATATGCCATGTTTGACTCAAATTTCCACCTTAGGGAATTTGCAGAAGATCAATATTATATGAAGATTGTAAGGGTGGAAAAAGTCAATGTGTGTGTGAGAAAAAGCCAACAAAGTGTGAGATAAATGTCCAGACATAGGACTTTTTTCCCATATATCTGACTTCTTTCTGCTCATCCCCTGGAGAGCAGCCCCTGGTCAAGGTTGTTGTCTGCAGGATATGAATATTCCATATAAGGAGTTATGGCGGTTAATGTGTCATGAGATGTAGGTAATTGAGCAGAGTTGAGCACAATATGGGTAGCAACTTTGCTCATTGTGATTGTAAACAGTGTATAGAAATCTGAATAATTAAATAATTTGATTATAAAACTGGTTCTGTTCTGTGCCAAGGAACAGATTCTTCACCAATCTGCTGCTATTAGTGCCCTCTTATAAGATTAATAAACCAGTATCTTTTCCTACTGAACTACTGGTGACTTTTTTGTAATATGTGAAGACGCTTACTTACAAGTTCTCTCAGATTTGAGGCTACCATTTACAGCATCTGATATGTTGCTAAATGTATTTGGAGAAATTGCTTAAGGCAATTGTATTTTAAAATTGGAGAGAATAAAGAGACATAATTAAAAGTAAGTTTTCTGTACTTAACATGAAAGAGTTAAACATCAATACAAGTAGACTGTTTTAAGTTACACATGTACATTGTAATACCTGGAGTAATCATCAAGAAAACTATAAAAGAGATATACTAAAAAACACTATAAGTAAATAATATTTAGTTCAATAAAATGTTCATGTAATCCGCAGGAAAGCAAGAAAATAAAAGTAGGAAAGCAGGAAAGCAAGAAAAAAAATAAAAGCAGGAAAGCAAGAAAATAAAAGAAGAAACAGAAAAGACAAACAGAAAACAAATAATTAAATAAAAGACTTAATTTATAACATATCAATAATTACCATATATACAAACAGCCTAAATATATCAATTAAAAATTAAACGTTACCAGAGTGATTCTATACCTCGAAAACTCAAGAGAATCTGTTAAAAACCTCCTTGCACTGATAAAAGACTTTGGCAAAATCTCAGGCTATAAAATAAATGTGCAAAAGACAGTCACATTCCTATACACCAACAATAAACACACAGAAACCCAAATACAAGCACAATCCCATTCACAATAGCTACACAAAAAAATGAAATACCTTGACATTTTCCTAACCAGAAACGTGGAAGAACTTTACAACAAAAACTACAAAACTATGCTCAAAGAAACCAAAGATGACACAAACAAATGGAAAAATACTCCATGCTCATGGATTGGAAAACTCAACATTGTTAAGATGTCCATTCAACCCAAGGGAATCTACAGATTTAACTCACTAGCAGCATTCTTCTCAGACATAGAAATGACAATACAGAAATTCATATAAAAGCATAAATGACCACGAATAGCCAAAACAATCCTCAGCAAAGAAACAAAAAAAAAAGTGGGAGGTATCACACTCCCAGACTTTAAATTTTATTATAAAGCTACAGTAATCAAAACAGCCTGGTATTGGTACAAGAACAGGCATATAGACCAATGGAACAGGATAGAGATTCCAGAAGCAAAACCTCAATTTCTCAACCAAGTCATCTTCAACAGAGCCCCCACCAACAATCACTGGGAAGAGGTGATCCTGTTCAGTAAATGGTGCTGGGAAAACTGGCTGATCATGTGCAGAAGATTAAAACCAGACCCCTACCTATCACCATACACAAAAATCAACTCAAAATGGACCAAAGAAGTAACATAAAACCTCAAAACATAAGAAACTTAGAAAATGCAAGAGACACCCTTATGGAAATTGGAACTGGCAACCAATTCCTGATCAAAATCCCAGGTGCCAATGCCATAAGAGATAAGATAGACAAGTGGGACCTCATCAAATCGACAAGCTTCTGCAAAGCCAAAAAAACCATCAAGAGAGCAGGGAGACAGCCCACAGACTGGGAAAAAATATTACCAACTCTATATCTGACCAAGGCCTAACATCTAGGATCTACAAGGAACACAATTGCACCGAAAAGAAAAACCAAAAAGGACAAAAGATATGAATAGATACTTGTCAAAAAAAGACATACAAACAGCCATCAGATACATGAAAAAATGCTCAACCTCACTAGTCATCAAAGAAATGCAAATTAAAACCACACTGAGATACCACCTAACTCCAATCAGGATGGCCATCATCAATAACTCAAAAAACAACGAATGCTGGAGAGGATGCAGGGAAAAGAGAACACGTCTACACTGTTGAATCGGAGTGTAAACTAATACAGCCTCTGTGGAAAACTGTTTGGCAATTCCTAAAAGCTCTAAAAATCGACCTTTCATATGACCCTGCATACTCCCTACTAGAAATATACCTGAAGAAATTCAAATCACTCTATGAGAAAGATACCTGCACATGCATGTTTATTGCAGCATTATTCACAATACCAAAAACATGGAAACAACTGGGTTGCCCACCAAAAGAGAACTGGATAAAAAGAAAAAAATGTGATACATATACACGATGGAATATTACACAGTCATAAAGAAGGACAAAATTATGAACTTTGCATCAACTTTGATGAACTTAGAGTCTATAATACTGAGTGATCTATCACAGAAACAAAGAACTGAGTATCACATGTTCTCACTCATAAGTGGACCTTGAACATTTATTGTAATACTATAAATAAAAGGATTGGCAGTAGTGGGAAACTGCAGGAGAGGGGGTGGCAGGATTGGCAGTAGTGGGAAACTGCCTGGGGAGGTGGGCACAACTCATTAACAAGTGTACCTGCATAATGAACATTTGCATACCTAACTCTGAATTGTACCCCACATCTTTAAAATAAAATAAGTAAATAAATAAATAATAAAGATTATCAGAATGATAAAAACCAATCCAACAATATTCTGTTTTTAAGAAGATTGCTTCAAATGCAACAACATAGGTAAACTGAGAGAAAACATATGAGAAAATAAATCTAATTCAAATATGAATTAACAAAAAATGGTAAGGCTATATTAATACCCACATCATGGACAAAAAGAAAAACTATTTTTAAAAAATTGAAATTATACAGTATATTCTCTAAGCACAATCTGAAATCAATAAAGGAAAGTTAACAGAAACTTTTCTAAACTCTTGGAAATTAAACAACACACTTTTACATTATGCATAGGACACAGCAAGTCATAAAGAAAATTTAATAGTACATAAAATTGAGTAAAAATGCAAATATATCATGTCAATTTGAGATCCAGCTAAAACAATACTGAGAAGAAAATTTATGGCACTAATTGCTTATAGTAGAAAAGAGGGAAGAACACACATCACTAATCTAAATTTGAACCTCAAGGAAATAGAAAAAATAAACTTGAATCAAGCAGAATGAAGCATATAGTAAAGAGATAATATGAATAGTCCTAAAATAATTAATAAAAGTAGATTTTTAGTTAAAAAGCTTATTTCCTAGTTTTTGCAACCAATGGTCTTAGAAAAATTGGACATCCACATGCAGAATAATAATAATAATAATAAGTACAGATATTATAGGCTTCAAAAACTTAACAAATTGAGCTACCATATGATCCAGCAATTCCACTTCTGGGAAGATACTCAAAGAAACAAAAATCACTCTACCACAATGCACCTGCATATATATGTTCATTGTAGCACTATTCACAATAGCAAAAACATGGAACTAACCCAGATGTCCATCAAAAGTGGGCTGGATTAAAAAATGTGATGCATATATAATGGAATATTATGCAGCCATAAAAAAGAACATAATCATGTCCTTTGCAACAACATGGATACAGCTGAAGACCATCATTCTAAGTAAACTATCATAGAAACAAAAAACATGATCTCACTCATAAGTGGGCCCTAAACATTAGGCACATGAGTATGAAGGAGGGAACAATTACTGGGTACTACTAAAGACGAGAGGGAAGGTGAGAGTGAGAATAAGGGGCATACATTCATCCACTGAACACCATGTCCACTATCAGGGGTGAGTGAACTCACTGGAAGCTCAAATTTTACCTGCATGCAATTTATTTAAGTAGCGAATTCTCACATGTACCCTACAGCTCTAAGGTTTTTTTTTTAAATCGCTAACAATAGATCTTGGAACTAAATATAAAGCATAAAATTATAAAACCCCTAGAAGATAACAAAGAAGAAAATCTAAGTGACCTTAGGATTGATGACAAATTTTTAGATACAGCACCAATGGCATGATCCATAAAAGAAATAATTGATAAATTGAACCTCATCATAATCAAAACTCTTTCTCTGCAAAAAAAAATCCCTGCTTAGTAATGTTACGGTTCAAGTAAATGCTTGGCTGCAATCTCTTGATGCCAATAAATCAAGAGGTAAAGAACTGGCAGAAAGAAGTTTATTCCTGAATTCAGAATTCAGGGAGACAACCCCTGGCTCCTGGCATGTCTGGAATGGGTCTGCTCACCCCTTATGTTTCACAGCACATCTTTATAAGTTTAGGGTTGCTGGTATCTACATATTGACTATGTGACTGACAGATCATTGTATATAAGTCAAGTTACAGCCACACTTTGTCAATAGTAGCATTCATGGCCCACATTTCCTGGTGCAGGTTACCAAAAGGTAGCTTATAGTTTTATCGTTAGCACCAAAGTGAAGAGTTGATTAAGCTTGCCACAGAATAAGGGAGTTAACAGAGTCTATTACAAAGTAGACCATTATTTACTACAACATATTGTTAAAGTTATATAAATTACAAGGCTTATGGTAACATGGATGCTGTATTTTCAAATCTATAACTACTGATAAAAAGGAGTGAATAGGAAGTCATTTCTCTCAGTTGAATGAGCACAGTCTGCAGGGGATTAAGAATTCTTTGAAGTGACTTAGGGAATGTGCAGAAGATAAGGGAATACACTTTCCTTTGCTAATTTTCAGGAACATAACTGTATTCAGACCTGCACAAATACGCCTTATGCCTTTCTTTAAGGGATGTGGCAATATGGACAGACAATAGTGGGTTTCCGACTCAGTAGGATGAGAGAAAAATTTGCAGACTTAGAAATATTTGCAAGCCACATATCTGACAAAAGATTAGTATGTAGAATATATGAAAAACTCAAAAATTGAGTGGTTAAAAAAATCTAATGAAAAATAAACAAAAGACATGGACAAACATTTTACCAAAACAAGATATCCAGCACAAAACAGCACATCAAAAGATGTTCAAAATCATTAGCTAGTAGGGAAATGCAAATTGAAATTGCAATGAGGTAACTACACATATCAAAATGGTCAAAATAAAAAAGTGACAACATCAGATGCTAACAAGGATGTGGAGAAACTATATTACTCATATATTGCAGGTGGAAAGGTAAAATGTAAGATTTATATGAGGCTTTTACAAATAAATGTATGCTTACCATATATTCTAGCAATTGCACTCTTTGACATTTTCCTCAGTGAAACAAATTTAGGTTCACAGAAAATAGCTTAAATGAATAGTCATCACAACTTTATTATCCATAATAGACAAAACCTTCAAACAATTCAAATGTCCTTCAGTTTTGGCTGGTTAAACAAATTGTAGTATATTTGTTCTGTAGAATACAACTCAACAATAAAAAATGATAGACTAATGGTACATGAAACAATTTGGATTAATCTTCAGAGAATTATATTCAGTGATATAAATCAATCTCCCCAAATTTTATATTATATACTTCTTAGTGGGAAGGAATTAACTATATACTTTGTGTGGAGGGGGAAATTATCTTAAGTATAGATCTACAATTATTTATAAGCAATGACTAATGATTTGGCTGATCTGTCAGAAACTAAAAGGAATAAGCTTAGAAGAGCAATGACAACAAGTTTTAGCTCAGAATAAATACATAGTGTGAATACATTCATGAACTATGTCTGCCCCACCTGAAGAAATGCACTTTGGAACATGATCTGTATTCAGGTGGACAAGGTGACCTATTCTGAATGTCATTCTCCTTCCTTGACCAATCTTATAACTATTCAATGAGATTATGAACCAAGTGTCTGTGGTTGCAGGAATAGAGAATATGTATGAGCTCAAAAACTTGGAAATTCTTTAACCAACATCAATAATAAAAAAGAGTATATATCACTTTTCTATTATTTGATAAAGAAAACAAATCATGGATGTGATAATCATTGAAAAAACTTAAAAGAAAAAAATTAAGAAATTTGGCAAAACCTAGGCTTGTTGAGTACATAATACAAGGAAAAAATCTCAGCTGTTGTAGTGCAATTTGGGGCGGGGATGGGTTGTTGGAAATGTGAATCTTTATGTAAAATATATATTCCTTTTGATATAGAAAAAAACTCACTTTTAGAAGTTTAAACTAAGTAGATAATTGCACAGGTTAAAAAATATGAATATATAAGGATGTATTTTCAACACTATTTATAATACAGAAAATTTAGAAAATCATTTAAAATATCCCTTTATAGGAAACAATTAAAGTTATTCTGGTACTTACATTGTATGCAGTCACTAAAAAATTATGATATAAAGTCTATTTTTTGAAAAATGTACTATTGTGTTACTAAGTAAAGAAAAACAAGTTATGGAAGATCAGTTATCTTATTTATGTAAACTTCTATTCATAAATAGCTTGTCTTTTCTGAAAAATGGCAATATTTCTGGTAATTTTTATTTTTCTTATAATAATATTTTTGACATTTTGCATTTTATAATGAACAGACTTTTTTTTTTAAAGCATCCAAGTTATTTTTAAAGGAAGAACATATTTTCTTTAAAATATGCTTTTTAAAAGTGTCATTTTACTGAATTTGTACTTGATTAGTAGGAACAGATATACAGTAATTTTCATCCTACTGCAAATTGTATTATTTACTTCTTCCAATTATTCCAATGGCAAGGCAACATTTTTAAAGACAACTATACCTCTCTAAGCCATTATTTTTACTTTCAATAAAATTGTAGTAATAACATTTTCTTACTGATATAATTTGTTTACAATGCAACTACTTTAAATTAAGAATAACATTTTTGTTTTTCCAGCTAAATTTCTAGGGTGGAGGTCAATTTAAGTGGCACTATTCTCTTTGAAGATAATCTTTTAAAATTTGTTTTGTATATTATTAAAACCACTGCTTTGGTATGATTTCTGATGTATCAGACCTGAGGGCTTTTAAATTTACCTTTTTGTTATATCTTGTTTTTTGTTGCTGTTATTATAGTGTAAAATGAGTCTGTGATTTTTACACTTTAGCATAAGTTATGAAAAATAGAGGTTATGAAAAATAGAGACCTTTGGCCCTATCCCATAGATTCTGATTCAGATACAGATGATCTATGGATTGATAGAAGATCACTAAGCGTGTTGAAGAATAGGAATGAGGTGACTTTCACTCATACTTTTTTAGTATGCCTAGAAAAAGAGATCTTACTTCCTCTGTTTTCTCTTTTTTTTTATAGCAAGGCCCCCCCCCCCCCCCCAAATATTGAGTTTGGTGATCAGTGTTTAAGTTCTGTCATTATGGCTGGGTTTTATGAATCTTTCATAAAATCAATTATAAATCACTTAAAAAAATAAGAAGCCCAAGAATGAATGTTGGTCAAGAAATTGGCATGATTATTTTGTCATTGATGAGACTGATGCTTTTATTGCCATATGCTTTTGAACAGTGTGATATTCATGCAATTTATACAGTTGTCATAACTTTATTCTGTGAAGCAGGTATCATTTATATTACTTGTTCTTATATTTGGATGCACATTAGTATCATCCAATGCGTTTTTCTTTTTTAAAACACTAATATAGGGGTCCTATCTTCAGATATTTTGATTTGTCAAGGTAAGGTCTAATATCAAGGATTTTCAAAGCTCCTCAGGTGTTGTTGATATGCAGCCAAGATTGAGAATAACTCCTTTGCAAGACTAGAAAAATATTAACTCAGAATTGCCACAACCTGGGCTGAAGACACTTTCATGTAATTACTTACAGTACTAGACTTCTATTCAGTAGATCAATTCAATGCATTCATCTCTCAGATGCTGTTTCTCTGATTTTTTATTCCAAATAGATATTACTCCAAGATCATTTGAATCCATGCTATAGAATATAAGTTTCTTCAGAGTGCAAACACTACTTTATTTCTATATGCCATTGATAGGTCTTAAGTCTTAGCTAGGACCCTGACCTTGCTGTATTCTGTGGGTACTTAACAAATGCTATAAATAAAGATTAAACTCTTCTCCTTGAGCTGAAGATGATCAACAGGAATCTGACTTTCCTTCAGGGACTACAACTGAATGTAGTTTAAAAGAAAAAGAAAAAAGTTCAACTATGGATGAAAGCTCCGTCAGGAAGAGGAAAACTGATTATTGGCTCCTTAGTGTCATATTCGTGCTGGGAAGTTAACCTCTCTTAAGAATCAAACACTGAGACAGATTTGTCTTCTGGAAGAACTCCAACTAACAACAGCCCTTCACCTTCTGCACTTTAAAGAACTCAATACAATTTGTATTCTGTATTTCTAAGGCTGACTGCAGGGAGTCAATTTTAGTGTTCAAAAACAGGATTCTACTTAAGTTCTGAAAGGCACCAGCTACAGGAAACTTCTTTCTCTTCTTTGCTTCATCGCCTTTGTTACCTGGATCAGCAGAAGAGTCTTATATTGCTTTTTTTTTTCATTCGGCTTCTAATATCTCTGTTTCTAGTATGACAAGAACTAAGTACTAAATTGTCAGAGTAATCATTAAGATGAGAATATTTCTATCTTCAAGAATTGTCAACAGGACTTTTAAAAAAGATGATACACATAGAATCATAACATTAACTTTATCAGAATTTTACATAAAATAGGACTCTGTGCATACACTTTTTTCAATTTTAGGGGGCCTTCCCTATCTTCCCTATCTTCTTAGAGAAAATATCTAAATTTTCATATTTTTAGAAAGATACACAAATGTTAAAAAGAATAAGATATTATTGAAAGAAGTTATTATATAGAGTGACAGAGCAATGATGTACCCTAGTTAATCAAATATTTATAGAATATTTATCTCTCTTTCATGTGCATATGCACATATGCACATATATGTACATGCAATTGTTCATTCATTGTTTCATTTATCAACTCTTTATCAAGCCTGTACTCTTCGTCAAATACTTTTCTAGTGCAGAGTATGGATGCATTCGCAAATAAAACAAATTCCTTCCCATACGAAGCTTATATAAATGCAGAAAGAAACAGAAAAACAACAATATTCAAGCATAAAAATTAGAGCTCACAAAATAGGTATGGATTAAATATAAAAATCTGGACATCGTCAGCATATAATGTTATATGAGGTCATGATGCTAGATGACATTCCTAAGCCTAGTAATACAGATAGAAAGGACTGAGCACTGTGGCACTGAAGACATGGGCAGAGAAAGCTAAAAAAGACCAAAAATGAGGCACAAGGAAGATGAAGTGATGATTGTATTTTGGAAGCCAAATGAGGAAAGTATAAGAACTGTGTTAAATTGTGCCGATAATTTGGTAGGATGAGGATTGAGTTCCAGCCACTGGATTTTGCAACGTTGAGATCATTCATAGTCTTGACAAGAACAATTTTGGTGAAGTGGTTGGGATAAAGGTCTGATTAGACTGATTTTAAAAGAAAATTGTAGGAAAGAAAGTGGAGGAAATGAGTTTGTAAAACTGTTTTGTAATAAAATAATCTCATAGAAATACTATGGGCATTTATTAATACTTCTTATTTGAGTCAAAAAGTCATTTAGTTCTTTTACACTTTTTAAAAATTATCATTACAAATGATAAATAGAAAAGAGAAAACAAAACAGTCACTGTTTTAATAATCTGGCTGAACTTTCATTTTAATGAATATATTTATTATGGCATATTAAAATCATGTAACACAATTTGGTTTTCTGTGAAGCACAGACAGAGGTTATTAGGACTTAAATAAATTATTTTATTTTACAAATATACTGAGTACTTTCTATTGATTTGTAGTTTGTTAGTAACTTTGTTTAATTACTTATTATAATATGAAAGTCTATTAGAACATCTGTCAAAAGGAAATCAGAGTGGCCCTCTATATTTAAATAATATTTTCTTCTGGAATGGTATTTTTCTAAAAAACTTATATAGAGTATTAAACATTTTAAAATGATTTATTCAAATAAAGCAGGGAAAATATGTGTGTTATTGCTCAAATAGAAGCTATAATTAGTACCAAACTAGTATAAGTCTCCAAGTTTAGATTAACATGACTGAATATAAACCTTCTAAAACATTATTATTATCAGAAACAAGCAAAGCAAAACTCTTGAAGGTAGGATTTTTAAAAATCACAAAGGTCTTTAAGAACATTTAAAGTAAGTTAAGCATAATATACTAGTAAGCAATTGTTCATGGTCTACTCATATGTTGTTTAAATAGATGCAAGGACACTACCAGCCATTCCCAAATGAATTCAACAAACTTAAGAACAGGTAAATACACGATCACTGTGAACTGAATGGTTATGTCTCTCCAATATTCATATATTGAAACTTAGCCTTCAATATGTTGGTATTAGGAAGGAAAGCTTTTGGGATGTGATTAGGTCATGAGGGTAACACTCATGATGGGGTTAATGCCCTTATAGGATGCTAAAGAGGTCAGAGGTCTCCCCTTCTACCATGAAACGGCACTGCTAAAGAGCATCATCTATGAACCACAGAACAATTCTTACCAAATACCAAATCTTCCAGCACCATGATCTTAAACTTTTCAGCCTCCAGTACAGTGAAAAATGAATTTCTGTTGTTTATAACAGTTTGCGGTATTTTGTTATAGCAGCCTGAACAGACTAAGACAATGGTAGAAAAATAAAACTGGCTTAAAGTTGTTGCTCATCATTTTTATATGAGAACTATAGCGTAGTGGTTAAAAACACAGACTCTATAGCCAGACTATATAGTTTTGAAAACTGGCTCTGCCATTTAAAGTTTAAGTATGAAGAAATACAAGGATGGATAAGACCTAATCACTGCCTTCAAGATATTTCACACTGATTGAAAATATAATAATAATACAGAGAGATTAATAATTTTCACAGTAGAGTGTTGGGGACATGATTGGGGAATTTCAGTTTCAGGGAAAGTTACCTATCTTCATAAATATTTTTAGAAAATATATAAAATAACTAAATTCAAACTATAAATTGATTAGATAGCTTCCTCTTATATTTTGGAGATGTTTAAATTTACAATTTATTATACATAAAGGAGTTCATTCTCTATAAACTGAGTACCCCAAGATGATTTTCTCCATTCAGTATTTTTCTGTTGTCTAGGAAATTAAAACTATAATTGAAAATTTATATTCTACTGGTCTTCTGGACTCATTTAGACCTCCAACCTTATAAAACTTTGCTGCTTTAAAAATATATGCTTGGAGTGGAAGAAAGTTTATACACACACACACACACACACACACACACACACACACACACACACATACATATAATGTTGCTAACATATCTTGACTGAGTCTTTTCATTTAGGGTTGCAAAAAAGAAAGAAAGACTAGCTGAGGTGAGTGAATTGCCTGAGCCCGCGGGTTCGAGACCTGCCTGGGCAAGCAAGACCTCATCTCTACAATAAATCAAAAAATTAGCCGGGCGTGGTAGCGCGCGCCTGTAGTTCCATCTACTTGGAAGGCTGAGGCGGAAGGATCGCCGGAGCCCAGCAGGTCAAGGCTGCGGTGGCCGGGAGCGGCCACTGCACTCCAGTCTAGGTGACAGAGTGAGACTCCAACTCAAAAAAAAAAAAAAAAGAACGACTACTCAGTTATACTTGAATTTCATATAAACAAATAATTTTTTGTAAAAGTAAGCTCCAAATACTGCATGAGAGCATATATTTTGATTATTCAGAGTACTTTATTTTTTTCACAAATATACCATTAATTATTTTTCACCATTATGAATTCTGAAAGTCATAATACTTAATCTAGAGTAAATTGTATGTCTATCATTTTAGTGATGTGGGGAAGGCCAAGCACATGAGATAATTGATACTACTGAATTAACAGTGTACCTCTCAAGTTCAGGACTAATGTGACCAGTAAGAATTTTTACAGGAAAGAGTGTGCCTTACTTTTTGTAACCCAAGAACACAAAGTATATTTCACATACAAGGTAATATTTTTTACTAATGAAATACATTAGAATGCATTTATATATACTCATACATAAAATGTTTAATCATACTACTGATGATATATTTTTTAAAACAGGGTCTCACTATGTTGCCCACACTGGTCTCAAACTTCCAGTCTCAAGTAATTCTCTTGCCTCTGTCTCTTGAGTAGCTGAGATTACAGGCATGTACACCATGCTCAGTTTGATAATAAATTTTAAAAACACATATCATATGTTAATATTTTCATCTCATTTCATAAAGATTTTTTCACCAAAATAGATTATACTTAATATTTTAAATATTATAAAATGCTTATATAATGTAGTGAAGGAAATTAAGAAACTAAAATTAGAACAGAAACAGTATTTGGATATGATATGCTTATACTTTAATTGTTAGACAAAAATGGTTTTGGAAATTATTCATTAGAACTCTCAGGCTGTGTGTCAAATAGTGTTGCATTTTTAAGAGTGTGCATTATTTGGCAAATGAAATAGTCACAATTTGTTATATAACAAATACATTTTGTCTAATGACATTAACCCACAACTAATATAGCTGGATTGGTAGGCACAATTCCAGATAGACCCCCAAGAATGGAATGCACACCCAAGTCTCCTGGACTAAATATGATGAGATAACATACCCATGAGTGTTACTTTATGTGGCAAAATATAATTTTCAGATACAATTAGGGTTACTAATTAGTGTATCTGAATTAATCAAAGGGCCTAGTTAATCTCATGAGCCCTTTAAAAACAGAATTTTCTCTGGCTGACTGCAAAAAGGAAAGTCAGAAAGATTAAAGCAAGAAAATAATTCAGCACATTGCTATTTTGGAAGATGGAGGTGGCCACATACAAAAACTTGAGAGTAGCCTCTAGGAGCTAGGAGCAGTCCTCTGACAACAGCCAGAAAGAAAATGAGGACTTTGGTCTTACAACCATAAGAACTGTATTCTTCCAACAACCTGGATGAGCCAAAAACAGGTTCTTCCCCCAAAGACTCCAGTAGGAACATAGCACTGCCAACACATTGATTACAGCTTTGTGAGATCCTATGCAAAGAACCCCATCATTATGTCTGAAAATGTGACCTGCTGCATTATAATCTGATACACATTTTGTTTTGTTTTTAAGCTATTACCTTTTGGTGGCTTGGTAAAAAGCAATAGAAAATGAATACAATGACTAACTAAGAAAAGTTATCAGGATGACTGAAAATTTGTTTTATATATAGTAAAAATTATATCTATTTCACTTCTATTTCTTCTTTTTTTTTCTGAGTTGAATCTGTCAATTTGGATAGGTTATGCCATGAAGGAAGTAGGAAAATAAAGAAAACTAGACATTCTTCCATTGAGGGAAATTATCTGTACATTCCTGGGACCGGTGCTACCATGAAATGAGACTTATGACTTTGTCAGGTCAATTGACAACTTGCTGCTATGGTCCTCCTATATTAAATTGATGGTCTAGAAAAAGTCAAAAGAGAAAGCCATTTCAGAGAAAGCCTCTAGGTGATAAGTACATGCTGAAGATTCTGAAACTCCTGCCAAATTTTTTAGCTGTTCAGAGATTCTTAAGAACAAAATATGCCAGGTTTAAAGCAAATACTTCTTGGTTTTTTGTCCTAGAATAAAACTCACAAGCTAACCTCAGTCTGCATATACAACCAACAACTGACAAATCTAAATTTAGTCATCCCAATGGGTTTCATTTAGGGCCTCCTTAGTCAAAGCACAAATGGGATGGCTCTCTGACTCATGTCCTTTAGATGAGCCAAGTGCCAGTGGCATAATAGGATTTTTAAAAACACACAGCTTCCAGCAAATGCTGTGATGTGTTGATCTTTAATTCATTATAATGTAATAAACATTTCTGAAGTCTGTACAGTATTGGTTATGGGCAAGAGGGAGCTGTTGTTTCTTTTGGTTTCATACATGGAATTTTCTAAGTAAAAACTTGGAGTGACTGGCTTGCAACGGATGGCAGCAGGCGTGGCCTTGACATGCTGATTGACGCAGGTAGGTTCGTGGACCTGTAAGTGCCGCGGAAATGCTCTGCCAGCAACCTCATCATCGGTGCCAAGGACCACGTATCCATTCAGATGAACGTGGCCGAGGTTGACAAGGTTATGGGCACGTTTAATGCCAATTTAAAATCTATGCTATCTGCGAGGCATTTCGCAGGATGGACAAGTCGAATGATTCTATTCTCCGATTGGCTAAGGAAAACCACTCCTTTCTTATTATAAATTATTATTTCAACAGTGAGAAATCTGTATTTTTTTTTTACTTTCTACCACCCATTTTCTTAAATGTTCATTTTCAGTGTACATATATAGAAGTATCAGAATTGTTAACCCACACCCTTGTGTGAAACCACTTTATCAGCTATAGCACTGTGTTTATATATATACTTTCTTTTGCCTTAAGTATTATAGATTCCACTCATTTCAATAGTTATATAGGTCATCACCTTTCTTCCAACATTTTAATGAGGTTGTACCATATATTTGTGGCAGTATTAGATTGTTTTGTTATACTCTGTAAGTCCATTCTGAAATATCCTGACCTCCTATATAATAGATTTTTAAATTGCATCCATTACTATTTACTCTTTGTGCTGTAAAATTCTATGGCTTTTGAGAAATGCATAATGCCATGAATCCACCATTACAATATTGTTTTGTTTCACTCCCAGCTAGGTATACTATAATTCATTTATGATGCTAGCTACTTGGAGATAGTGTTAGACTACACGGATTTAAGGGTGCAATCATTCACAAAACTGCCCTTACTTTTGAAGCTGTTTCGGGGTGTCCCCAGGACATCCACACATCTGACTAGCTTCAAATTTTAGAATTTCTGTAACCCCTTTCAGTAATAATACATCATTAGAATTACTCACAGAATTCATCAAAGTGCTATACTAATGATAGCTTTATTTTGAAAAACACAAATTAGGAGTTACCAAATTAAGAGAGACATATGGCAAGTATGGAGCGAGAGGTAGGTGGACATAAGAATTTCTGTGTCCTCTCCTTATGGAATCCAGGTGCATTACTCTCTTGGCATAACAATGTATTCTTTAGCCAGATAGCTTGGCTGAGCCACAATGTCCATTGTTTTTATTGGAATTTCATTATATAGACATTATTAATAAGTCATTAGCCATGTGATTGAAATAAATATCCACCTTCTTAAAGGTCAGGCTGACCAAAAGTTCCAACTTCTAATCAAGTAGTTGGTCTTTCTGGTAACCAGTTCCCATCCTGAAAGCATCTATAGGTCTACTGTGAAACATGTCAGTAACATAACAAAGACACTTCTATTAGTTATGAAATCCTAAGGGTTTTTGGAACTCTGTGCCAAAAACCCATAACAATGACCAGGTTCATTAGTTATGATACACAAATATTAGAATAGTTTTATTGCCCTTAAAAAACCCTATGTTTCACTTATTCATTTTTCCTGAACTGATCTCTATTGTAATCTTCATAGCTTTGCCTTTTCCCAAATATAATATAATAAGTAATCTTTTCAAACTGGACAATTTTGCTTAGCATTATATATTTAAGATTAAAAAAAAAGATTCAGCCATTCTTTTGGAGCTTGATAGCTCATTTATCTTTAGCACTGAATAACATTCCACATTCTATTATATAAATGTATTGAGTTTATCAATTCACCTTTTAAAAGTCATATTGATTGCTTTCAGTTTTTAGAGATTATGAATAAAGCTGCTATAAACATCCACTTGCAACTTTTTTATATAGGCATTAAGTTTCAAATCAGGTGAGATTTCAAACACATAAGAGCAAAATTAATAGATTGGATGCTAAGATTATGCCCAGATTGGTGGAAAAAAAAAAAAACTACCAAATTGTCTTCCAAAGTGACTGTACCATGTTTAATTCCTATCTGCAATAAATGAAAATTCCTCTTGTTCCATATCTTCTCCAACAATTCAAATTGTCGGTTTATTTTAGTTTTTAGCCTTTTCAATGTATGTGGTATTATCTCATTGTTTTACTATAATTTTTTCTAACAACAAATGGTGTTGAAGATATTTTTATATGCTTATTTGTCATCAGATTTCTTTGAAAAGGTATCTGCTTAAATATTTCACTTCTTTTTAAATTGACTTGCATGTTTTCTTACTTTTGAGTTTTAAGAGTTCTTTGTATATTCTTAATACAAGTACTTTATTAAATGTGTTTTGAAATTTTTTCTTAATCTGTGGATTGTGTTTCATTCTCTTCACAGTGTCTTTCACAGAGAAATTTTACATTTCAATTAAAGTGAATTTATCATTTTTATGGATTGTATTTTTTTATTAGATATAAAAATTCATGACCGAACTCAAGATGACATACATTTTCTCTTATGTATTCTTCTAGAAGTTTTGTAGTTTCCATTTTAATTCAAATTTATAATCTATTTGAATTGGCTTTAACTTACTGTCTAGTTTTTTTAGGGTTTTTTTGTTTTTCATTTTAACCTGGACTCCATTTAGTATTTCTTGTAGAGCAGGTCTAGAGGTAATAAATTCCCTCAGCTTTTGTTTATCTGGGGCTTTAGTTCTACTGTTCCTACCAAAACTCATGTTGAAATTTAATTTCTGTTGTGACAGTATAGGAAAGTAAGGTTTTAAAGAATTGATTAGGTCGTGAAGGCTCCACCCCATAAAAAGATTAATGTATCTCAGGAGTGTGTAGTCATTTGAGGAATGGATTTACGATAAATTTGGCCAACTTGTCTCTGACTCAAGTGCTGACTTTGCCTTCCACCTTTGCCAGGCAATGATTCTCACCAGATGCTGGTGCCATGTTCTTAAGCTTGCCAGCCTTCAGAACCATACGCCCCCAAAATTATTATTATTTTTTAAATAAATTACATAGTCTGTGGTATGCTGTTATAGCAGCAGAAATGAACTATGACACCTGGGAATGCCTTAATTTCTCCTCCATTTTTTTTTTTTGAGTTGGAGTCTCACCTTGTCACCCAGACTGGAGTGCAGTGGCCGCTCCCAGCCACCGCAGCCTCGACCTGCTGGGCTCCGGCTATCCTTCCGCCTCAGCTTTCCAAGTAGCTGGAACTACAGGCGCGTGCTACCACACCCGGCTAATTTTTTGATTTATTGTAGAGATGAGGTCTCGCTTGCCCAGGCGGGTCTCGAACCCACGGGCTCAGGCAAACCACTCACCTCAGCCTCCCAAAGGCGCGGGATTACAGGCTGAACCACCGAGCCCGGCTCTGATTGAAATTCTTAAGAGACCGTTCTGGCTGCTGTAATATCCTGACAATGGGGACTCATACTCAGGACCACTTTTTCATGACTTCTAAGAATGACATTAAAATGTATGACTTTTTCTCTTACTTTGTAATAATTATTTGGTGCCCTAATAGTATTCAGTCACTATAAAGACCATGTGCTTATGCTTTCAAAGCTGCTGAGCTTTCCTGGCCTAGCAGTAGAAACGTATTTCACTCCCTTGATCATCTGAAAGACCTCCTGGAGGCGGGGTAAGCCCTCTAATTCCAATGGGAATTGGAGGAGTTTTGTGCAAAACATCAAGTATAGAAAACTGCTACAAGCAGAGAAGGGTCTACCTAAAATAGATGGTGCCTGCAAAGGCATTTCTCAACTAGTTCTTCCCAGTAGTTCTTAGTAGAAAAGAATCAAACAAACGTAGAATTGTAATAGGACAGGCCCTGATTTCCAAACTCTTTCTCTGGACCCTGTAGAGAATTGGCCAGAAAGCAAGTGGATTAAACCTCAAAAACAAGAATCATTTCTCATGTGTGTTTTTAGAGATGACCTCTGAGTAATGGATTCAGATGTTTAGTCACCCCAGGCTGTAAGGTCTGAGCTCCAGCAACCTTGCCTGTCTGGTCCACCAATGTGCCGGACACACAGCAGGTGCCCCATAAACATCTCTGGAGAGAGGATAGATTTCTGTTGAGTACTTACTATATTAAGTGCTTTGACAGGAAATGGGGTTAGGCTGTTTGCCTTAGAGGAGCTGGGAAGGCAGAATGCATGTTCCTTCTGCCACAGGACCAGAGTTACCTGGAGGTCAATGAAGAGTCTTAGAGTATATAGTCAAAGAAAACAGTAGGAAGGAGAAGAGTCTGTAGTCAGAACCAAGGCTGAAACTCAGGCTGATGGCCATGCAGGGGTTTTGAGTAATCACAGGGTCCAGGGTATGACCTGCCAGTTGGTGGCAGATGGCAAGTATAAGAGGGGCTCACTGGAGATGAGGATGTTGGAGCTGGAGAGGCAGGGAGGCAGATAGGTTGCCACATAAAAGGCATGGGACGGGGTAAAGAGGAAGTCCATGAGTCAGATGCCCCAGTCTCTGATGATGAGAAATAATGACCAAAAGACAGTCATACGGCAGTGACAAGGTGGTTGTGGAGTAGGCAGATGTTATAGTTTAGTGGCACGTGTCTCAAAGGATCATCGTTTTCTGAAACTCCTATTGGGTTGATCTGTTTGCTCGTCTTTGTGTCCACTAGACTATAATCTGCTTGAGAGTAAGGACAGTGTCACACCCACTGTCTTTTCCTCCATACATATTGAAATACATTCAACATTTGCTAATGAAAAAAGTGGCCCTTTCTGGTATTCCCATCTGGAATACTCTCACGATTCACATCCTCCTGATCAACCCTAGCAGTGATGTGTTCTTGTCCCTGTTTTCTTGTGTATTCATTTCTCTAAGCAGCACTTTCCTCAGTATTTGCAAGTGTTTATATATTTATTTTTATATCTCCTACAAAGCAAAGGGCTCTGGGAGCAGGGATACTGTTCCAGTCATCTCTGTTGTCCTTGTGCTGAGCCCACTAACAGGTATTTAGTAGATGCTAAGTACCTCTTGTTAAAAATAAAATAAAAGATGTATTTTACTAATAAACTGTGTGCTCTAAATTTGAAAAAATGTAACCTGACTGAAGGGTTTTGCTCCAAGAAAAAAAATGAGGTACACCAGTCTGAGAAAAGTACAGTTACCTTAATAGGTATAAAGACGTGGTAAGTCACAAGGCACTATACAAATGCACAGTGTTCTTACTTACTGGTATCATCCTTGCATGTTCTTACTTACTGGTGTCATTCTGGTGTCATCCTTGCTTAGAGTGTGACCTGACTAGGGTGCATACATTACTTAACTGTTAAAAATAGAGAGAGAGGCCAGGCTCGGTGGCTCAGCCTATAATCCCAGCACTTTGGGAGGCCAAGGTGAGTAGATTGCTGAGCCTGCCGGTTCGAGACCAGCCCGGGCAACTTGGCGAGCCCTTGTCTCTACAATAAATAAAAAAAATTAGCCAGGTGTGGTAGCGCGTACCTGTAGTTCAATAGTTCTGGCTACTTGGAAGGCTGAGGCGGAAGGATCGCTGGAGTCCAGCAGATCAATGCTGAAGTGGCCATGAGTGTGCCACTGCACTCCAGCCTGGGCGACAGAGTGAGACTCCAGCTCAAAAAAAAAGGAAAAGAAAAGATAGAGGAAGATCTGAGGAAGTGTATAGAACTGATAAACACAGGGAAAAGATGGTGGTGGCAATCTTGAGCTAGCTTTGATGAGGACAAGAAGAGAAAAATGGTGGGAATGTGAGGACTGAGCTATCCCCACTGTTCACTGAGAGTTAATTGAGGGATGTCCTCCAGTGGCAGTTGAAATCCGGGGTTCATCTTGAATAAATAAGGTTTTTCAAGGTGTCATCAGTATATGAAAGAGCCACTGAGATCAAATCTGACTGATGTTTATCTCAGTAAGCTCACCTGCTTGTCACAGAAAGGGCACACTCATTCTTTCTCTGCTACAGTAAGCTTGCTATGCAAACATCTAGTTAAATATATCAGGCAACCAGAAGTGTGGCCAAGAAATTGTGAAATACCCGGGGAAGAAGGGCCTTTGACCCTGGAACCAATCTGATTTCACACTAAAATGACTCCCACCTGATTTCCATCCCCATTTTGGGGCTGACAGGCCCAGTTAGGTCAGAAGTCACCTGGCTTTCACTGGCTACCTCCAAAATTGTGCACAAAGACCCAGCAGAGATCATCACAAGACCATCCTTTCCCTAGAAAATATTTCAACTTCTTTTATTTGCTTAATAAACATACACTAGATACCCAGTACTAAGCAAGCATTAGAACTATATGGATGTTTCCTTGAACTCTAGGAGGAGGTAGGGGAGATGAAATCTAACATAGTACAACGTGGCAGCAGGGGTGACTATGATGCCTCTTATTACCTGGAGACAGTTAGGCCTTGGTTTCAAATTTCAGCTCCACCACTTACTGACTGGGTGTTCCCAGGTAATTTAAATACCCTCTCAAAGCCTCAGGCTCACTGTCTATAAAGTGATGATAATACTGCCCTTGTAAGTATTCAGTAAATTAACGAATATAAAGTATTTTATCCACTGTCTAGTAATAGTATATGTTCAATAAATTGATCTTCTTCTCTTCCTCCCACTTTTATTACTCTTATCCCTGTTTCCATTCATCCTATAATTGTTCTGATTACTTCTATTATCACTTCTACTACATTGTGGCAGAAACCAAGTAGAAGAGAGGGCTCAGAGGATGGGAAGAGAATTCCTAAAAGGCTTTAGTAAAAGGAACTAGGAATTTCAGGTCTCAAAGAATGGAGTTTCGCTAGGAAGGGAAGGAATATGGAGATCACTCTGGGCAGAATAACCAGCAAAATCATCACAGCTGGGAATTGCAAAGATGTCTGAGGAACAGTGAATAGTCCAAGGTGGCTAGAGAGAAAGTACATGCCTCTGTTCATGAGGACCTGTGCAGGAGATGACAAGAATGAGTTGTTCTGGAAGCCAAGGGAAGAAAGTATATGAGAAAGTGTACGAGTGATCATCCACATCACATGCTGCTGTTGGGTAAACAGCATGGGGTCTCCGAATGACCACGGCATTGAACAATGTGGAAGAGGTCATCGGTAACTTTGGCTTAGGCAGTTTCGGTGGAGGTCAATTTTTAATTTAACTTAGTCCAGAATAAATATATAAAATTTTCACCATGACACTCATGGACTCTGTTTTTTCACCCCAGGTACACTGACCTTTGAAAAATGTTCCTTGGGTTCTATATTCATGCGTGTGTTTTGGAATACAGTGAACTAGCCGAAGGCCTCACTTAGATACAAATGAGCTCATAACTGGAAAACACCCCCTTTCCCTTTCGAATGCAAAAAAGTCTTCCAAAAAACCAACTCATTTATTTCATTTGCTAATTCATTCATTCATCTATCTACTCACCTACCCATCCAACCATCCGCTTGTTTTTTTCATTCATTAAATCACTCAACATATATTTATCAGATATCTATTGAGTACACAATATAACCTCCTCAAACTCCTGCCCTGACATGCTCCAGGCAGGCAAGCCTTGTCTGAAAAAAAATCAGGAGGCACAATTTCTAAGGTCTGATACTTTATGAAATAAATATATTCTCAAAAAGTAAACGGTGAATTGATTTTTCATAAATTGAATCACATTTCTAATGGTTCAGGAAAGCTCACTCAGGCATCCTATGACAGATCTTCTGGCAAAGTAGAAAATCCTCACATAATGTGAAACATCATCAGTCTTACATTTACTTATTGATAAATCTAAATCTTGGGTTCTGTTCTCTCTGCTTACCCTAGATGTGCTGAGATACACGATTAGCCAGATGGTTGGCTATGTTATTAAAATCAGCTTAGGAAAAACAATTTCTATAAGAAAAACATCATTTAGAAGGGGTTTTGACATTTATGTCATGCAGTTTTGAATTGACCAGCAACACTAGTATTAGTTTATTCGAGCAAGCCCATGAAGGAAATGAATATGGTTCTTCGTAGTTTTATAAATCCAGAAGCCAAAGGCCAGGGGATGCAATTTGTTCCCAGTGGTGCCACCGATGGCCTGAGTGAACTCTAAATCACAACTTCTGAATCCTGGCAGCAGCCAAGGGTGGGTGCTGCTAAGGCTGAACATTGGGGTTTGTGAAATCCTCTGTTTATAAAGAAAGCAGAATATGTGTGTGGTTAATTATAACTCAGGTGTTAAAAGTTTAATACCAAAGAAAGAGACTAGCAGAGAGAAGGATCAATTAAGGGATTTGGAGACATTGAGGGGATTTCTAACATATTTATTTTGGGCTCAGATGTCAGACCATCATATAAACAGATATAAATATAGTCCAAAGATAAATGCTGTGCTTTGTGTATTTTAGACTCCTCATTGCTGATAGATAATAGAATGTAATCAGAATTACCGTATGGGAAGTTTAGGGAAGAAAAGTCTTTGCTGTGCTTTCACGGATGTCTACTGAAAAATCATGAGAAAGACAAAGTTTTACCCTTAGGAGTCTTTGGAGAATTTATTGCTTAATAATCATAAAATAGTGTTTATTATCGCTTGGATAATAATGGCACATGCCTAGTTTATTTTTAAATGTTATGTTAATGATTCAAAATATACTTTAAGTTTTCTCTTCTCTTCTATCTAGCCTGGGAGTGGGGGAAGGCTTGACACCTTTTTTTTTGATACAGGGTCTTACTGTTTCCCAGGTTGGAGTGTAATGGCACAATCATGGCTCACTGGCAGCCTTGAACTCCTGAGCTCAAGTAACCATCTCAGCCTCCTGAGTAGCTGGGGCTACAGGTATACACCACAACATCCAGCTTTTCTTTTCTTTTTCTTTTTGAGACCGTGTCTTGCTCTGTTGTCCAGGCTGGAGTGCAATAGTCACACCACAACACCCAACTAATTTTTTTTAGTTTTTGTAGAAATGATGTCTGGCTGTGTTGTCTACAAACTTCTGGGCTTATCACAGCCTCCCACTTCAGTCTCCCAAAGTGCTGGGATTACAGGTATGAGCCACTAAGCCCAGCTAACATCTTTAATAATTAGGACAATTAAGTGGCCCTTCATGGTTTATATAAGACTTGGAACCGTATTATCTTATTTGACCCTCATAGTAACCTGTGATCGATTAGTTATTACCATCGTCATTTCATAAATAAATATAAAGCACACAGAGGCTAGATAATTCATCCAAGGTCACAGAACAATAAGTGGAAAGCTGCCAGGTGAGCTGTGTCCTCTTTTCCAGTCTCTAAATGGGAAGCTAATTTCTGGGGAAGCATACTGTCTTTTAAAGGCGGTCACATCCACTACAATCCTCAAATTCCAGCCCGACCTGGAATATCACTTCCACTTTGTTCTTTTTGTACCTCAGAGGGTGAGCAATACTCCATTTAGACACAGAACCCTTCCATCATATTTAAAAGTTGATTTGAAAGAACAAAACTACAGGCCTGGCATATCTGAAAGTCTGGCGTGGCTTCCCTGGGTATTGCTCTGGTGATTGAAGCCTCCTCTACATCCCCTCTTGGCCATTAGCTCCTTATTAGTTGTTTTTCTTCATTGTGTTCATTTATTAGTGAAAATTGGAATAAGCAGAGGATATCTGCTTTAAATGAGAACAGAGTGAGGTTGGTATTTCATTTTTATTTTAAGTCTAAGCCAAGTTTATTAACAATAATTAGGTCTTTTGAATAGTGAAATTATAATCGACACAGGCCTCTTGCCAAAGCAAGCACATTTTTCCCAATTTAAAAAAGGTACTAACTATCTAAAAGGAGCAGGCCAGCTCTCTGAGGACAGGGCTCACCATGTTTGGCCACACTGGCTTTCTTCTCGTATTGCGAAGGTGTTAAGTTCTTTGCTCCTGCTTTCTTCTGTCTGGAACATTCCGCCCCTGAAACTTAAAACTGGTAGTTCCTTCTCAGACCAATCTGGGCTGAAAGTCATCTTTTTTTTTTTTTTTTTTTTTGAGTTGGAGTCTCACTCTGTCGCCCAGACTGGAGTGCGGTGGCCGGGAGCAGCCTCGACCTGCTGGGCTCCGGTAATACTTCCGCCTTAGCCTTGCAAGTAGCTGGAACTACAGGCGCGCGCTACCACGCCTGGCTGGTTTTGCATAATGATTTTTATCCTTAACATTATAGTTTAAATATGTTCACGTTTTTACATTCTTAGTAAAAAATTTGAAGACTGCACATTTCCTTAAGAGGCTTAATAACCCATTGTTGGACTTTTGGAGTTTTTCTAAAGTTTTGCTTTTATAAATAGGGCTGAGATTCATGCTCTGGGGCATTAATTTTTGTTCTTAGTTTAGACCATTTTATCTAGGATAGAGTCCAAGAAGTAGAATAGCATTTAGCAGTTTTTTTTGTTTTTGTTTTTGAGTTGGAGTCTCACTCTGTAGCCCAGACTGGAGTGCAGTGGCCACTCCCAGCCACTGCAGCCTCGACTTGCTGGGCTCCGGCGATCCTTCCACCTCAGCCTTCCAAGTAGCTGGAACTACAGGCACCCGCTGCCACACCTGGCTAATTTTTGATTTATCGTAGAGATGAGGTCTCGCCAAGTTGCCCAGGCAGGTCTCGAACCCGCAGGCTCAGGCAATCCACTCACCTCAGTCTCCCAAAGTGTGGGATTACAGGCTGAGCCACCGAGCCCGGCTGAAAGTCATCTTTTCAAAGAAAACTTCACTGTCCAAGTAATCTAAAGCAGCCAGCTAGTCATTTTTATAAATCATGATTGTAAGCATTTGTTGGTTGTTTTCACTGTCTCCCCTTTACTAGATTAGTCTGTAAGAGCAGGAGCCTACTCTATCCTGTTTTTTTCACTGTACCCCCAGAACCTGGTTTCGTGCCCACACATAGCAGGTACTTAATAAATATTTATTCATTGAAGAGGACCTTGAAAACTTAGGTTAAATCCCTCCTTTTTTATTATTTGCTATGTTAATTAATGAGCTATTACTATGTAGCAAACTACTCCAAAACTCAGCAGCTTAAAATAACAATCATTTGCTATTGCTTGTACAATCCACAGGTAGCTGAGAGGTAGCTGATCTAGGTGGGCTCTGCTGGTGCAGCTCTGCTGTTCTTGGCTGGGCTAGGTCACACATGACCAGGCAGGTCAGCTGGGATTGGCAGGTTTCACCTGAGCTCAGCAGATGTGGCTCCAGGTCTGCTCCACAAGTCTCTCATGCTCCTTGGACCAGCAGGCTACCTGGACATGTTTTTCTCAAAGTGATGGTAGAGGAACAAGAGAAAAAACAACTATACGAGGGCTCTTAAAGTCTAAGCTCAGAATTGGCCTGGTGGCACCTCGCACACTTGCTATTGGCTAAAAACAGGTCATATGGCCAAGCTCAAAGTCAAAGGACAGGGGCATACACTGCCCATTATGAGGCTATGTCAAACATGTAGATACAAAATAGCACATAAGCATAATCCAGAAAAGCCCAAAATGTGAGTGTGCTTGGTAGAAAATGCCAGTCTTTTACTGGTGTCAATCTCATGGTGTGACATTTTTCTTTTCTTTTTCTTTTTGACACCATGTCTTGCTCTGTTGTCCAGGCTGGAGTGCAATGGTCACTTGCAGCCTCAGCCTCCTAGGTTCAAGTGATCCTCCTGCCTCAGCCTCCCAAGTAGCTAGGATCACAGGTATGCACCACCAAGCCTGGCCAATTTGTTAAGCTTTTTTTGTAAAGATGAGGTCTTACTATGTCACCCAGACTGGTCTTGAATTCCTGGCCTCAATTGATCCACCTGTCTTGGCCTCCCATGTTGGAATTACAGGTATGAGCCACTCTACCCAGCCAACATCTTTCTAGATATCTCTTTGTCTCTCTCTCTTTTTTTTTAACTGCATGTGCTTTTTCAGAATTTTTCTAGATTTCTCATTCTATCTTAATATTTATATATCTTCTCTTAAATAAAAACGTATTTATTTTTAATGGTATTTAAGTTTTAAATTTCTTGTTATAAAATTTAAGAGATGAGTGAAAGTTATACTAAGTTCAGACATTTTTTATTAATGTAGACTTGCAGTAATTTTTCTACAAGTTGTTTATACTCTCTATAAAACTACCTCTTCAACTAGCACAGCTACATGTGTCTTAAATAAAATACCTTTCTTCTTCCATACATTGTGGATTAGAATATAAATTGTAAGCCCTCTCAGTGGGTAATTTGGTAATATATGGCAAAATTGAAAGGACATGTGCCATTTAACCCATGAGCTTCTATTCCAAAAATGTATCCAACATATGAATTCATGTGTTCAAAGATGTTCATTGCAGTACTATTTGTACTGAAAAAAATATTTGTAAAGACTTTAAATATCCTTTAATAGGGTGCTGGTTAAATAGAGTATGGTATATATATATATACATATATATATATACACAGTGAGAGATCATGTAGTTATTTAAAAGAATGAGATAGCTCTTTATATGATAATATGGGAATATCTCCTAGGCATATTGTTAAGTGATGAATTCAGGTGATGTATAGTGTGCCATGGTGTTTAAAATTGACATATAAATATGCATATAAACATTTATACACATGCATATATATGGGGAATTTCTGGAAGAATATGTAAGAAATGATTGCAATGGTAAGCTTTAATGACTGAGTCTGGGGTGGAAGAGAGTCAAACTCATTTTCATTGGGTACTTTTTGTTTATTTAAAAATTTAATATGTTGTTTTCTTCTAGAACAAGAGTTGGCAAATCATAGCCCTTGGGCCAAATCTAGTCTCCTACTTGCTTTGTAAATAAACTTTTATCAGATACATCCACACTCAATCATTTGAATATTGTCTTTGACTGCTTTCATACTATGATGTAAGAGTTGAATAGTTGTGACAGACACCAGCAAGACATAAAATATGTGGTCCTTACAAACTCGTCCTCACCAAAAAAATTTGCCGAAAAAAATTTGAAAGAGAAAAAGGTCAGCTCTAGAGAACCGAAAAGTAGACTCTATCAGGAGGAAGAGGAAGGCTAGAGATTAGAGGGATGAACAGAATAATCTGCCTTTGGGAGAAAGTTGTTCAGGGCAGCAAGCAATTAACATTTATTGAGCAACTATCAGGTATTGTCGAATAGCTGTGGAATGTGTGTGTGTTTGAGTGGGGAAGACAGAGAATGAATCAAATGTGTTCTCTGCTTTTGAGGAGCTCACAGTGTGGTGGGGAAGAAAGAGGATTACATGGGGGGCTTTATAAAGTCTAGGAACAGGGTAAGTATATATCTCATCATCAACACCCTTGTTAATCCATAAAAGCAGACTCTGCAGACACTCTGTAAATAACCTCTAGGTATGGTTTGGCGCATAGGCACAAAGGAAAGGCTATGGGAATATAAGCAGAAGACAGATTAATCCATCTTACGTACTCTAGAGTGCTGTTGGTGAGGACGCACCATTTAAACCAGTCCTTGAAAGTTATAATTTCTGACAAGAGATCATAGCATGAATCAAGGATTTATCAGCATCAAGTTATACACATCACCCATTATGGATGGTTCATGGTTCATGTCCCTTATTCTGAGCCCCTCTGTTTGTGGAAGTCATCATCTGCAATGAGGATAGATAGCTGATGTTGGAACACCCACCTACCTGCCCTTCATTCTGAGAATCCAGAACTAAACATCTTGAGCTATTTCCTAATATTCTACCCATGTAGTGCCTATTCCACACCCTGCCTACCTTAACTAAGACGCTAAGGTGGAAACCACTTTAGAATAATGTGAGTAAAAAGGGAAATTTAGCCTAAGAAAACAAGGTACCTCTGGGAATGTCAGAGCTAAGAGGACATCTGAGAGTCATGAAGGATTCAGTTGAAGATTTGGGAAGACCTCTGTGTCACTAAGACCATATGTACCTGTGTCTTCTCAGTCTTGATATACTGGCTTCCTTTGCCATTCCCCAATCCTGAGTTTGCTTGTACCTTCTACAAACAAGTCATACTATCTATTGCTCCAATGCCAACTGTGATTTTTAAAGATCATCTGATTGGCTCAGTTAAGGTCAATCAGCTCAAGTCTAGAAGAAGGATCATGTAGCATAAACTCAGTTTCCATGGGCCCAAGCCAGGGTTGTGTGTGTGTGTATGTGTGTGTGTGTAAACAATATTATCTACCTCAGCCTTTAGCTAGGTAAAAATAGAAAATGGACACTTCACTTTTCAAAACTTGCCAATCTTTAGAAGACCAGATTAATATTAACAGGCCTTCATGAATGCATGCTTGAATTCCATTTAATTACATACACTCTTGGACATTACTAGCATGGATTTGGGGAAGTGAGCGATCATTGGAACAACCTGCCTCTTGCTCGTATATGTCACATGACAATAAAAGAGAGTGACTTTTTCCTCTCTTTAAAAAAAAGTCATGAAAGTACAATTTATAAAGGATGTTTTATGAATTCATTATTGTTTTTGATCTGGGGGACTATAAATTCCACAGCAATTTCTGTGTATTGAAAAGTGAATTATCTTTTGAGGGGTAGGCTTCTTGTAGTACAGGCTTCCTTTACTAGGTAAATGGTTTAGGAACCCATCAGCATCAGTGTACCAGATAGCATTGTTGTGAGAGGCTACGTTTGGCTTCAGTAAATTTTTTTTTTTTTTTTTTTTTTTTAGATTCTGTCAAGGGATTTACCCAATTCATGATGGGTGATTTACAAGCATACCTACCCACACAGCACTGAGTATTCAGCAGTTTTTGACCAAAAAGGGAATAACCCCCATGCCCTACCCTCTCTATTCACCCGATATCACCCCACATGACTGTTTTTTGTTTCCTTGGATGAAAAAAGTCCGCAAAGGGAAATGTTTGCCAATGTGGAAGAGGTAAACCAAACAACAGAAGAAAAATTGATGGTTCAAAAACTGTTTTAAGCAGTGGAAAAAGCATCTCGATAGGTGTATTGCATCAAATGGAGAGTACTTTGAAGGTGACTGAAGTTGAAACATACAAGAATAAATACTCAATTAAAAAAATAAACTCTGGTTTTTTGGCATTCCCCCCCCCCCACCCGAGATACCTGTGATCTGAACCTGAAGTTTTGGAATACTTCTACCAGTAACAGGATTTTAGACGTTTGAAAGTTTCTGTTTGTTTTCAGGCTTGGGTACAGTAGAGAAGGCAGACATTTTTAATTCAATATGGGCAGAATGGCTTGGCTCCAAACTCTTTGGAATCAAGAATCAATCCATAGAGCACTGCATCCTGAATGTATTAAATGAACATTCAGTTGGTCAAATGTTAAATTAGGTAGTCTCTTTAAAACTCCAACTTTTACCCACAATTGCAAGTTATGTCTATGTTCTCAGAATAGATGGGTTTCCCTTCAAGAGAACTGTCTTGAAAAAATCCAAGGTTATAAACTATTTCAACCGATACTGCCCAAATATGGTACAAGCCACATATCAAATTTTAAACATTCTAATAGCTATACTAAAAATGTAAAAAGAAACAGAAATTTATTTTAATAATATATTCAACATGTAATCAACATAAAATTTACTAATGAGATATTTTGAAAACTTTCTGGTTGTATTTTATTCTGAAACACCTCATTTGGGACAAGGTGCATTTCAAGTGCTCAGTAGACACCTGTGGCTAGTGGGTACCATATAGGGCATTGTCAATTTAGCACCTGATTGATTACATTTAAAATATGATTCTTTGGAAGATTCTTCTTAATCAAATGTGCTTTCAAAGCATTTAAAATACACTTCAAGACTGGGCACTTGTGGCTCACCCCTATAATCCCAGCTACTCTGGAGATTGAGGTGGGAGCATCACTTGAGGCCAGGAGTTCAAGACCAGCCTGGACAACATAGCTAGACCCATTTCTAACCCCCCAAAAAAGTATTAGCCAGGAATAGTGGTATGCACCTGTAGTCCCAGCTGTTTGGGAGGTTGAGGTGGGAGGATCATTTGAGCCCAGGGGTTTATGGTTACAGTAAGCTATGATCGCATCAGTGTACTCCAGCCAGAGTGACAAAACAAGAACATCTCTAATAAATATTTATATATGTATATACTTGTGTGTGTGTGTGTGTGTGTAATTTGTGTGCTTTTTAGGAATGAATCTAATCTCCCTTTCATAGAGGGAGATAAACGATAAACCTATAGTGGAATACTTATGGGATAGAGGCCAAAGTACATCTGCAGCATGAATTGCTGCTAACCAAGTCACCTCAGAAGAAAAACTTTTAAATAGGGTTCAGCAACTACAGAGCCTGTGCCTTGAACACCTTGTTGATGACAAAACAGCATATTTAAGAACAAAGGCAGAAAGGTAAAGGGACACCTTAAAATCCTTACAACACATGCACTTGACAAGGGTCTGGCACCGTGCCCTTTCCAGTCCTGTAAGGGGTTAGCTTTACCACCACACTTGACTCCAAGTCAGAAATCAAAAACTTCGAGGGCTGTTAAATACTGGAGGGATTTTCACAGGGGGATCCACTCAGGGTAATGTAGCACAGGTCGTGATGCGTTGGAAGAAGTCAGTGCCCAGCGGCCTCAGTTAGACTCCACCTGCTCGTTGGATGGGTGGTGGGCTGTGTTGGTGCAGTGGATGGTAAAAGACTGTTGATGAGACCCCTGGTGGCCTCTGGGCTCTTATCCTGCAGTGGAGTTGCCCCTGCAGTGTCGTGGGAAGACCTTGGACTTGGAGCCAAAGAGCCAGGTCCTAGTTCCTACCTGAAGGTTTTTTGCTGTGAGAACACAAACAAGCCCATTAACTTCTCTCCACCTTCAAGTCCCTTATCTCTAAAATGAGAGAAATGGGTTATATCATTTCCAAGGTCTTTGCCATTTAAACATTCTGTGATTCCAAGTGAGATGCACTGGTGTGTGCAGGCATCTGGACATGTGTGTAAAGAATACGTGGAGTATGCAGGTGTTAGCTTGTGATATGAGTAAAAGAGCAATTAAATGAAAGACAAAAACAAAAAAAATCCACCCATGTAGATTCAGAAGTGCTCCGAGAAGTTAAATTTTTGTTGTTATTCTTTTAAGAATGTTTAGTTACAATATATGAATGCATTCTGATTCAAACCATGCATAAATGTGTAGAGCAAACCATGAAAGTTTTTCTTCAGTTTTCCTACTCTGACTCTGCTTTGTAGAGGTAACCACTGTCATGGGTTTAGGGCACATTTTCTCAATCCCTTTCTATGCATTTTCCACATATTTAGACATTACATATGTATCTTATTTTTAATAAGTGGCATAATATTGTATTGCTGTTCTGTAACTTGCTTTTTTCTCACAAATAATATGTTTTGGAGATTTTGTTTCCAGTGTATATAAGCCTACTTTATTCTTTTGAATAGACTTCATAGAATGAATGTATCATAATTTACTCACTTTCCTAAATAATGAGTATGAAGGTTGATTCCAGTTTTTTACCATTATAATGTTGCTGAATGCCCCAGGATCCCATTTTTATGCACCTGTGCAAGTGCTTCCATAGATAACCATCCAATAAATAGGACTGCTGAGTCAAAAGGCCTGTCCCCTTTAAACTTTGATGAATATTCCCCACTTATCTTCTAGAAAACTTCATCCATTTCTGCTCTCACCAACTTATATCCAAAAGCCTATTTCTCCTCATAATAACCAATATACTAGTATCAATATTTTTAAATTTTTTGCTGTTCTTATTGTTTTAATTTACAATTTCCCAACCTCTGGAAAGTTTGAGAACTCTTCAAATATATACTGGACTTTTGAATTTCTTCTGTGAAATCTGTTCATAGTCTCTTCACATTTTTTGAATAAGCCAATTGTCTATTCCTTATTGGTTGACAGGAGCACTGTGCGTATTCTGGATATTAATGCCATCCGTTGTCTTTCAAATATATAAATTTTTACCAACTCATTTTTTTAACTTTATGGCATATTTTGTCAAATAGAAATCTTTAATTTTTATGTATTTCTTTTTTGTATTTTGTTTAAAACAAGATTATTTTTCAGTGATCCTCCCCAACTTTTGATTATATAATACCAGAAAGTAAATATACACGTACTCATGTGTATATTATGTTTGTGTCAAAAAAAATATGGCCAAATAGGCATTATTAGCGGGGTTCTCTGAAGATTTCCTATCAGTGAAAGTTTACTGTTCCTTGCATCCCTTTCCCCTTGTTTCTCCATGGGACCTTCTTGATGCTCTAGCTCCTCTGGCATAGAACAAGCCTGGAGACAGATGGACCAACCTGTCAGTAGTTGAAAGAGGTTCTCTGGTCTATTCCTCAGTAGTGATGGCAGCTGCATTTATACCAACTCCTGACCTCCAAGCAATGAATCTGGTTCTCCTGACAGTTTGTTTTCATAACCAGAATACACTAACATTCTTCTTCTCAAGACTGTTTTTCCCTTCCCTCCCTCCATCCATCTATCCTACTTCCTACTCTTTCTTTTTGTCCTCTCCTCTCCTCCTTCCCCTCCCCTTCCCTAGTCTTCCCTTCCCTTGCCTTCCCTTTTCTCTCTCACATACACATTTAGTGAGCATCCACAGTGTGTTGGGACTGTCCCAGGTGCTCTGGTTTCTTCATGGAGTGCACATTCTGCATTACCGACGCTGTTCTTTTCAAAAGGCTCTGCAGAGCTCACAGTCTTACAAGCCACAGGGGTGGTGAAGAGCAAGGATTTGGGAATCAAGGAGACCTAGGTTTACATTCTGACTCTTTCTCTTATCTTTGTAGCTTTGGTCAAGTTGCTTTATCTTTTCCTGAGTCTCGGTTCCCTCCTTTGTAGAACAAGGAGATTAATTGCATTTGCCACATAAGAGTGCTGTAAGGATTGAACGGATCAAGTATATGAAGACTTTAACTCAATGCTAAAATTTATTAAATCTGATTAGAAAATGGCAGGCACTATTCATAATATTTCACTTTATCTTCACAAACATGTAGCTGGTGGCTGACTAAAAATTATCAACCACCCCCCATTCTTTCTGCAAATAAACTAAGGCTTGGTGCAATCACAGTTGTGGAGATCAAGTCTCCTGCATCCAGGGAAGAGTGCTGTGATTGTCTTTCCTGGGTCTCCCAGACCAACCTTGCGGTTTTGCTCTGTGACTACCTGCGCTTTCATCTACTCAGTATCCTCTTTAATTTGACTCATATTTGAACTTTAATTTGAGTGAATAGCCATAATACCTGTAAAAACATGAGCTTGAAATTCTGGCTATGATTTATCTTATACATTTGAAAAGAAATACTCAACTGTGAACATTTTAGAACAGGTATCTGAGCCCCACCTAGAATCATCTGTGTGATAACGGTGGTATCCGTTCTTCAGTCTCTGAACCATGCAGCTCTTGTACTATATAATGATGTCTCAGGAGCCATGCCTAAACCAAAATGCCATGGCTGGGGTGGAGTTTCCTTCAGCTGATGAATAAATGGTGCTACAGTTCTCCAGCCACTCTGTCAGCCATTCCAACCAGTTTTGTGAAATACCAGGACAACCTCAGTTATCCAGCAATCCCCTATGTCAAACATATTTTTAAAAGCTGTGCAAGTATGCAAGTTATGTGTGGACTCAAAGAATAGAATCGGTGCTGAAGACCTGTGGGAGTGTTAGCTTCATGGGCTACAGGCCAACAAGTCTACTGGGATCAGTGCTGGTCAGGCCAAAGGGTGAATATTTTGTCCAGTTCTGGATCACACAGTCATACGGACACTGTTTTCCTTAGGTGATGGAAGGGGAGTCAACAATGTGGGCATGGAAGTGGTAGGAAGAAAAACTGGATTCAGTAAGGAAGGACTTGATCTGATGGAAATTGTAAGAGTCTTAGACCTGCTACTCTGGTATGTTCCAGGTGGCTGGCATAGAACCAATTTAATTCAGTTCTCAATTAGGGACTGTCTCTCAGAAGCAGATTTCTTTCTCTTTTCACAGCATTCTGGGCTTCCCTGCATTTGCCATACTCTATTACATCACTCACATTTGTTTCTCATTTTTTAAATAAATATTTATTGAGGGCCTACTATATGCCATGTCTCATGTTGTACTCTAGAAATACAGAGGTTAAAAAAACAAACACACATGGCCCATATAGACCCTAAAGAATATGGTCTAAGCCAGGCTCGGTGGCTCAGCCTGTAATCCCACACTTTGGGAGGCTGAGGTGAGTGGATTGCCTGAGCCCGCAGGTTCGAGACCTGCCTGGGCAACTTGGCGAGACCTCATCTCTACAATAAATAAAAAAATCAGCTGGGCATGTAGCGCATGCCTGTAATTCCGGCTACTCAGAAGGCTGAGGCGGAAGGATCGCCAGAGCACAGTAGGTCGAGGCTGCGGTGGCCGGGAGCAGCCACTGCACTCCAGTCTGGGCAACAGAGTGAGACTCCAACTCCAAAAAAAAAAAAAAAAAGAATATGGTCTAGTAGGTCTTCTAGTGTGCCTCATTCATGATGAAAAAGTCACTATTATATTCCATAATTTATATGGTGTATATATATATGTGGTATATATATATTCCATATATGTTTATATATATGGTGTATATATAGTCTATATAGTATAAAATAAAGCATGTTTAATATGTCACAAAGCCCTATATCAAAATCTTGAATTATATTATCTTACTTCATAATAACTCAGAGGTAAATACTATTATTAATCCCTATTTTACAGATGAGGAAGCTGAGATTTGGGGAAATTAACCTACTTGCTGGTGATTACACAGCTAGCAAGTGACAGAGCTAGGATTCAAACCTACTTCTGAAAGCAATTGTTGAAAATAAAAGGTCCTGCTATAGAAAACATAAGGCTACATATAACTGTATCAACCTAGAGTGCAAGTTACACATGGACTCAAAGAATAGAGTTGCCTAAGCAGTGTGATGAGCTATGAGCTATTGTGTAAGGTTATGAGCCTTACATGTGAGTAGAGGCTGGATGAGATGTTTCAACAGCATGGTAGAATTGTAAGTGATTGGCTAGAAAAATTCTAAGACTTTTCCATTTTCAAATCCCTCAAGTCTAGGGTTAATCTCCAGAAGATGCCACCTTCTTCTCTCTGAGGGTACTTCCCCTGGGGTATTTACTTAGACCATCACTAAGAAAGAAGTTTTCCTGCTTGCCCAAATCACGGCCTGATTTGCTGCATGGTATACAATAGCCTCTGAGGGACATTCTCTTCCAAACTCAGGGAGAAGAGGCAGATTCTGGAGAAGAGAAAGAAATCTTGAGCCCAAGATAACTTGAAAGGCTGAGATTGAATTTCTTTTTCACTTACCACTTTCAAAGTCCCCTTTCTCTTCCTGTCTCTAAGCCAATGGACTTTTGAGGGAACAATATTCTTCTACCTTTTCATGCCCAACTGGACTGATTAGAAAACTTTGCAAACCCGGAATGCTATGTGGCTGCAGACAGTGGGAAAAGAAATTCTTTAATTTCCCCTCTCACAATCCCCCTGGTTGTGTGACAGGCCCTGTACAAGTCCTTGCTGAGGTAATGACATGGAGTATAATTAAAGAATAATTAAAACACTGCAGATCTTTTTTTCACCTCTGCCTGTTAATTCCCCTGAGCAGAGTCAGAGCCCTGCCCTGCCTTGAGAGCGAGCAGTGCTGCGCCTGAGCATGTGGTCAGGGAAGACAGAGGGTCAGCTGGGCACAGCAGGGCTTGTCCAGTTTCTCACTAGGCAGCCTTCGTGCAGGCCCTGACAGGTCCTCACAGTGGCCTGGAAAGTGGCAAGACTTGGAGAAGAAAATTGCATCTCCCCCTGGCCAGTCTCTTCAACTGAACCTGTGTTTTACTCAGATTAACTCATTTCTCCGTCCACTTATATAAAACCCACTTGCTGCACTAAGTATGTGTACAAAACCATCCCATCAAATGTTTGTTCAGAAAACAAGAACTACTCATGTTTCCATTGAGAAGGTTTCCAAGGTTTGAAACTGGATCCTTGTTCAAATCTGACTTGAGTCCCTCATTCAGTGCTTTTCCTGTCCATTTCCCCTGTATTCTGCTGTGTTTGAACTTTGTTCTTAAACAAAAAGCTGTCTTTCTAATAAAGTATAGTGGGGGGGGGAAAGCCCCAAGTGTGAGCCAGAACTGTTGCTGTAGGCCTTTGGGTAAATTAGGAAAATGTGTCCCTGCCTCTGGTTGCAGAAAGTCCTGTGCCAAGATCCATGGCTTGGGGGACAGAAGAGGGCTGTGACTTTAGCCCCAAACTTGCTTTGGTGGGCACCCTTGTCCAGAGGTGCCAAACCAAGAGCCCAGGGTTTGAATTATCAAAAGCCCTGATTCTGCAACAAGTTGTGCCCAAGAGAAGCGACTGAGAGTAAGACCTGAGGACTTATTTCTCCACTGAGAACAAGACTGGGTTGTCAGGGCCAGAGGTGTAAACATGCAGATTCCTAAGAAGATAATTCTGCACCATGATTTTCAAACTAGCCTTTGAGGACCCCTTTATATCACAAAGAGGGATCTTGGAGGCGGATATAAAGGATGAGACAGGAGGTCAAGAACATATCTCTCTAATCAGGGCAGCTCACCCTTTATATCCAGGACAACACTGAGCTCTGGCATGAAGTTGTGTTTTAAAAGTGGTGGAGGTAGAAGATCCTGAAGCTAGAAAAATAGACTAAAGGTGATAAGTCTGTGCTTCAGATCAAGTTTTTAAGTCAACAGGAAACTTGTGCGTGTGAATTATATGTGTTTGGAGAAGGCGTACCTGTCCTTGTTGCATTCACTGAATCAGACACAGAGCAGGAGGTGGTCTATTGTGCTTTCTGGTCAGGATAGTCATCCTTAGGTTTCCAGGTGTTTCTAGGTGTTTCCAGATGGGGAGGAAGGAAAGTTTCTGGATGCCTCAGTGTTTTATGCATCCCAAGGTGGTTTTGGGGTTTGAATTTTACTTGGCAGCTGGTGCATCATCTGATGCTCATCCAGTAGACCTCAGTATGAGCAAGGAGGAGTCATGCCAACACTATCCAGGCTCTGAATCAGGATGAACTCAATCTACTGCTTGTAACTGCCCATGTGAGATGCACTGCCTATTCCCTCCAATAAAAGTTTACCAACATTAACTATTCCAGTGACTGGGATGTAGAACTTGCTGCCATCTGAATGGCAAGTGTCCTGGATGGCTTCAGTCAATCAAAAGTAAAGGAAGGGTCCTGGCCACTCTTCCTGGGTGGCGAAGCTTCCAATGGAGCCAACAGGACAACTCAATTGGGCTCTATTTTCACAGACACCAGTTCCGAGCACCTAGTCCAAATGCCTACAACGTGTCACTATCTTGAAGGAAGAGCTATGCTCTGGTAGAATGCCCTCCCTGCCCCTGCTACCCTACTCAGCTGCTAGACATCCATCTGGGCCTTAGTCATTGAGCCCATGAATAGTCTCATGAGGAAAAGTCTGATGAGAGTCTGGGAGATGAAGAATGGTTTGTGGCTTAGGCCATATGCTTCTACGCATCTTGTCCTGTGTAGGAGACATCCTTGGAGCTTAACCCAGGTCAAGCTAAGCTAGCTTAGTTTTGCACCTAGCAAAACTTACAATATCTCACTGTATTTAATGCTTGCTTAGGTTTCTATGATATCTTTAGACTTTTTCTCTTTTGAAATCTTAAACAGAGAATAGTTTATTTTGCATAGCTTGAGGCTTTTGTAGGCCTAAAGAAAAAGTGGAAAAAGAAGAAGGCAAGAAGGAAATTAGTTAGTGACATGACTTTACAAACCCTAAATATGTCTCCCTGTCTCCACTATAAATAATAAAGAAAATAATACCACAACTATTATTTATTGTTTACTGTGACAATATTTTGCAGGATGCTTTAAAAAACATCTTAATTAATATATTCATTTATTCATTCAACAAGTTTTGAGTCTATTACATCCTGAGTACTGTGCTTGGGTCTGGAGTTTAATGGTGTACAAAAATAGCCACAGTTGTGTTGTTCCTTCATGGAGGTCATGCTCCTGTCAGGGAAAATGATAATCAAATAATTCTTTAAATAAAAGTAAAATTGCAAATAAGGAAGACTTTATTAAAAAGGGGGGACAAGAAAGAATTGGAGCCTCAAGAGGGATTTAACCCAATCATGAGGGTCACAGAAAGCTTCCCCAAGGAGTATAATTGAGCTAGAATTCAAATTATGAAAGAGGCATTAACCAGAGAAGATAAGCAGAGCAGTGAGTGGTTCATGGGCACAAAGCTTAGTAAGCAACAGCTGGGCAGATACAGATGCTCTTAAAAGAGGCACAGGGTAAAACATGCTGAATGCACTGATTTGGAAGGAGGGGCATCCTCTTCCAGCTGAAAGGACCAGGGAAATTCCTTTACAGAAGAAGTCATTAAAAGGGACCTTGATGGCAACAAGAGGAAGGCTCTACCTATATGTAAAGTTCAGCTCTGGCATGGGCACTAAAACAGAGCGGTGGGTCAGAGTCCATGTGGAAGCTGCAGTGGGTTGTGAGAATGCTGAGTTTCTGGGAGGGCAGGTGTGGTTGCCCTTTATCAATAGTAAGAGTACCAGGGAAGTATGCGCCTACTTAGCAGTCTTGGCACACGTCACCTGAAGGCATCTGTCTGCTTCTGTTCCCATCTCAAATGTCACTCTGCTCAAGGTGGCCTTACCTTCTGCCAGGAAGCACCACAGAGGGAGCAGGGGCCAGCTTCCTTTTGACTTCAGTCTAGATCACTGTCACTATTAATTTAATCATCATTTGTGTAATCATAACTTTATCATTTCCAAGTCTAATTTATTTTAATTTCATGTATGCTGATTTGATGATCAAAGAATTTGTTGATGCTTTTGTTTCCATTCAAAACATGATATATTTATCATCCATTTAAAACTATTATTCCCACCCCTCTCCAGCCAGACTCTTGGAGCATAAAGAGATGTGGCATATTGAGATGGTTCATCTCATTTAAAATTTCCCTGACAGGTTTTTGTTTTGTTTTGTTTTGTTTTGTTTGTAAGCCATCAAAGAGAACCCATTTTCATTGTGGTTGTAAAAATGAATGAGTTTGCTATGAGCTTTTCTACCTCACTCAGTTTTTTATTTATTTATTTGTTTGTTTGTTTTAAAAGCAGGATTTATTGAGAGGGCAGAAAAGCTCCTACAGTGGAAGGGGACCCAAAGGGGTTGCCTACCTCACTCAGTTTTGAAGTGTCTTTCAGAATAGATTCCAGATCTTAAGGCTTTAGGCTCCTAATGTAGTCAGAGAACTGGAAACTGGGTAATGTCATTATTAAATGCATAATCCTTGGAATCAAGCAGCCTAAATTCAAATATTAGTTCCTTACTGGTGTGACCTTAGGCAGGTGAAATAATCTCAGTGAAGCCCCATTTTTTAAATCTATTGTTTTCTTCCTCCATAGAATGAGGATAATTATAAAATCTTATGGATTTGTTTGGCATTTACCTATCTTCCTGTCATACCGTGCATGCTCTAGGGAAAGAAGAACAATAGAGGTAAATAAATATTCTGTCAACATTCACTCAACATATATTAGTGGTTACTGTCTTTCTGTTCAGTTTTATGCATCTTTTCTTTGCACTTAATTTGTGTTAGGCATGAAGCCAGGTGCAAGCGATACTAGAAATAAGTAGGACACTGCTCTTGCAATGTCCAATGGGAGGACCAATACACACACACACATCCAGTGGCAACACAGAGAACTGAATGCAGTGACTGAGTTCAAGGTATGTACTGTGTTCTAAATAAGCTCAAGGAAACTGTAACACTAAGAAGGAGGGGCCATTGAGGAAGACTTTGAAGAAGACATTGAATTTACATCCAGCCTCAGAGGAAAGTAGGAAGTGGCATTCCAAGCCAAGAAGAAGGCAAGTGCAAAGGCTAGCAGAGCACCAGCTTCAGAAAGAAAGGTGTTCCAAAACCGTGGGTCTCCCAGGTACTCAGTGACTGTCAAACGGCAGACTGCACCAAATCAGGTTATTGAGGTCTTTGTTGTTGGCTTAGAGAGTTGGTTCAAGATTCCCCATGACAACATATGTCACACTTGATTCCTAAAGTCCTTGTCTTTATTGATTTCCCATCTATCCAGGAGGATATTGGAGTTTCACAGCAACTAATAACAACAGTTTGGGGAACATTCCCACAGGGACTGGATCATTTCCAAAATGTCTCCTAACCATTCATTTATAAGAGATGATTTATTTGGAACATCTTGGACTAGCTTCTAAAGGTTTCAATATTAGTCAGTATATGAACATTTTTGTAGTCTCTAAATTTAAATCTTTGATTCTCGTAATGGTTTTAACAATCAACTGTCTTTTTGTTTGTTTTTGTTTTTGTTTTTTTGAGTCAGAGTCTCACTCTGTTGCCCAGGCTGGAACGCAGTGGCATGCTCACGGCTACCACAGCCTCAACTAGCTGGGTTCATGCAATCCTTCCACCTCAGCCTTCCAAGTAGTTGGAACTACAAGCATGAGCCACCACACCTGGCTTCAACTGTCTTTTTATTGGTAATCTGTGTGTATTTATTAGAAGGTTCAGCCGCATCATAGAATTCTAACCTTGACCTGGAACACAGAGAGGTCACAGTGAACTGTTTCATGCTACACTAAGTACATTGTCCTTCATCTCTTGGGTGCTTCCTCGCCCAACTTTTCTACTTTCAGTGATTTTCTTTCCAGTTCTTTCTTTCTAGTCCTTCTGGTAATGCCCAAGGTCAGAAGTGTGCAAAACATCCAAAGGAATGACAATATAAAGTATTGTTAAGGATATGAGAAAGCATGCACTTGCCTAAAATGCCCATGGGAATAAAATTGGCCCAACCCCAGTAGGAATAATGGAGCTATATGTATCAAATGTGTAATCTGGAATTTCATGTGGCAATGCCACTTTTAAGAATATCTCTTAAATAAATATTTAGCTTAAAGATTTCAACTTAACTTTAACTTAAATCTTTATCTTAAAGATCCTTGTATCTGTTTAACCACAGAACTATTTAACCATATAAACTTGACCCATTGTTTAAAATAATAAAAAACTGGCCAATCCCTTCAGGTCCCCTCCCACTGTGGGAGCTTCTCTGTCCTCTCAATAAATCCTGCTTTCTTACTTTCTGCAATAAACAAATAAATAAATAAAACAAAATAAAATAATAAAAAAAACTGGAGAGGAAGTTCCTAAATATCTATTAGTATGAATTGGCATAAATTACAATGTACCAAAAAGAAAAATATTGACCTCTATTACTGACATTGAACAAAAAGTGCATGCCATACTGTTAAATCACAAAAACAGGATGCACAACTATGTGTTGAATTTAATGTCATTCCGGCTTTAAAAAAAAAGAAAGAAATAGAAGTCTCTTTTTTACTATCTATAACCATACTGTCTAGAATTTTTAGATTGAAATATGTAGAATATATGTGAGTCCCTGTTTCTCTCTTCTCTAGGCTTTTTAAAATTTTTTTAAACAAGCATATATTATTTTTAATGTCACACAAAAATAAGACTATGCCCATTTTAAAAACAAAAAGTGTATGCTCATCTCTGGCCAAATTTGGTATTGACCTTCCTGAGGAGGTATTCTAGAAACCATCTTTGTTATAACTTCTCAGCACAAAGTTAGGACTCCAGACCTGTCTTCAGAATTCTGAGTGGCTGACCTCCTCTGGAGAGTGACCAGGATTTTCATTTATTACATTCTTACTTTGCACTTAATTTGTGTCAGGCATGAAGCTAGATGCAAGAGGTGCTAGAAATAAGTAGGACACATACACTGCTTTTGCTGTCAGTCTAGTGGGAAGACCATACTCACACACTGTGTGGCAACACAGTGAGCTGAATGCGGTGATCTAGTTCAAGAACTGGCCACCACAGGAAATGTAGAAATAATTCCCCTCTCTCTGCTTCTCTTGGGGAGGGAGCTATACTCGGCAGACCCCTGAGAAACTGTGGGAGCTAAGGATAATTATTTTATCCCTCAAAGGTATATCCTTAAGTCTAAAAGATGTCCTTATAGCCTGGTCATTTGACAATTTTTAGCACACACAAATTGTTTGATAAGTGGCATGCAGCTTCTTGTGGTCTAAATAAATTCTTGTTCTGCTATAATTCCTTCACAGTTGCCCAAATCTAGATTTTAATATCTTCAACATGCAGGTGGAATGAGAAATGTTCTTTAAAGAGCCAGCCACTAGTTCTTACATCAGAGATTCATTTTGTAGTCCAGAGCTTAATGTAATCTTCCTTCCACAGGATCCATTGAACTTTAAGAATTTCAGATCTGAATTAGAAAAGGAATTATAGGAACAGTCATATGTTCAACTCTTATTAGGCTTTGCTGGACTCTCTTTATGCTGTAAGAAAGAAGAGGCATGGTTTTTTCTTATGTAGCTGTTGTTTCTCTGTAATATCCTCTCTTGTGGATTCATAATTAAGGGCAACAACCAGCATTAATAAGCATTTTTCTACCAATTTATAACTTACCAGGTGTTTTTGCACTCATTACCTCATCTGATCCTTATAATCACTCTGAATATGATGTTATAATTACTTCCATTTTGCAGGCAAGGAAACTAAAGCATAGAGAGGTTAAGTTATCTGCCCAAGTATATTAGCAGGACTTACTTGGTTGCAAATTCAGAAGCACAATTACAACTGTCTTGAGGAAAGGGGGATGTATTAACTTATGTTACTATAATGTCCAAGGGTAGAACCAGCTTCAGGCCCAGATGAATCCAGGTACTCCAGTGACATTGTCGGACTTACTCACCATCCCTGGGCTGTTTTTGTCTTTGCTAGCAACCTTCCTGGCAAATTCTTCCCACACTGCACTGTCTAGATGGTTGCCCACAGCTTAAGGCTATGTCCTATAAGGTTAATAACCCCAGCAGAAAAACATCTATTTATTTCCCAATTACTTTCCCCAAATTCCCAAGACAAACCATTATTTTCCCCAAATTCCCAAGACCCACTGCACTTGTCATTGAGCCTGAGGAATGAAATGTTTCAGTTGGCAAGCCCTGGAATGGGACGAAGTCAGCCCTATGATATTATGTGAACTAAGAGCAAGGTAACAGGGTTCTCCAAAGTAAAACACAGTGCTATTCGCAGGAGGCAGACAGAGGCACCACCCCTCCATTGAACCAAGTCAGACAGCTAATAAGCTGCAAGCAAGGCAGAAATTCATTTGCTGGCACTCCGCAAATGGAATGTGGGAGTGTGACATCCAACTTCTGGGAGCCTCCACAGGAAACTGAAGAAAGACTAGAAACCATGAGCTCTGAAGAGGTTCTCAAACCATGCTCTCTGGTCCCTAAGCCTTGGCCAATTTGACCATCAGACTATTTGGAGATATATATATATACACACACAAACACATATATTCAAATTGTATATATATATTATATATGTATAATTTATGTAGTTTCTCTCTCTATATATAGACTACATATATCCAAATTATATATATAATTGGATATATAATTGTAGTCTATATCCATATGTGTGTATATATATATGGATTGAACATTGTCTCCTGACAATATAATATTTATTCCATATATACACATATGCATATATGTATATATGTTTAAATATAATGTTTAATCCATATATACATATGGATATATGTTTATGTTTACATATATATGGATTAAGCATTATCTTCAGAATGAATACGTATATCATTTCTTGCTTTCATGACCACTTTCAAACATATGTATAGCTATAATTAATAAAACACAGATCTGTTTTAAAGCATCACTGAATTCACAGTAGTTTTTGTTCCTTGTGAATATGATTATTATATGTAAAAAGGTTTATCTATTATTCTGTGTAGGGTTTATAAAAAGTTTTCCTCATTAAAAGGAGTTCTTCAGGTACATTTACTTAGGAAGTTCTGGAATATGGAATGACTATCGTAATGAGAGTTAGAGGGCCATCTCCACCATGATTTCTAGTGATCAAATCTTCCTTGGACCTCAGTTTTCAGACCTGTTATAAGGAAACACTGTCCTGCCCAGGCAAAGATTGTAGTGAGGTTCTTACGTGGGAATGTGAGTAAACCTATACAGAAATATATATTTTTTAATTTACAAAATATCATTGATATTGTTTACTCCATGCTCAAGGATGTTGCTCTTAATGTGTTTGACAAACCACTAATGGCTCATGATGCAAAATGTGCTTGTCTATTTCTAATATAATTGTGCAGATCAATGAAGTTCTGTCCTTCTTTATGATGAATAGCAGGCTTATAGATTTTTTTAAAGATATCCTTCTCCAAGGATGTATATTCCAGGAAGTATATTTTATCTTTCTCATACTCCAAACACACTAGTGACTGTAAGAAGTCATCAACCATTTAAAATTTCTATATAATTTTCTACTGAAGTATTACAAGTTACATATATTCCAGAAATATTCTTGTTATATTTTCACAAACAGGACATACTTGTACAGCCAGCACCCAGGTCACAAAAGAGAGCATTAGCAGCTTTCCAGAAGCATACTTTGTGATCCCTTTCCAGTTACTAACCCCCAGCCCCAGGATGACCACTCCCCTGACCTCTCACAGCATAATTATATTTCACTTTTTTTTAAATCCACATAAAATAATTCATCGTTTATCGGTGTCTCTCTCTCATTTAAAAGATTCAACTATTTTGTTGTAGAGAATGATAGATTATTCATTGCCATTTAGTATGTGTGTGTGTAAGTGTATGCATGTGTGAAAATCTATTCATGTATTCTTGGATATTTAACTAGGGTTACTCCACATGACATTCTATACGGGTCTTTGAGCACATATATGCAATTCTATTGAGTCTCAGAGAAGGCTTAGTAGATACTGCTGAAAGTTTTCCAAAGCAATTGTACCACTTTACACTCCCACCAATAGTGTAAGAAAGCTTTGTTTTCTCCACATGCTTGCTGATTTTTGGTATGTTCTACCTCTTAAGTTGTGGTTTTTCTAGTGGACTTGGATGGTTTTATTTTATAATTTGGATTGTGGTCTTAGTTTGCATTTCCATGATTTAAAAAAAAATGAAGTTGAAGCTACTTTTCTTTTTTTTTTTGTGGGTGGGGGAGGTGAGGATAGAGATAGTAGTAGAGTATTTAGAAATTAGTTTAAAGGGAAAGAAGGAAAGTGGTAGCTTGAGAAAGGAGACAAATAATTAATTTATCTTTTTGATAAGAGACCTGTAGTAGATGTTCATACGTCCTAGCCATATCTCTGTGCCTTTTATCTTCACATTCTGTAATGCAAACATTTATGACTGTCTACCTGAAAAGAAGCATGCTTGCTCTCTGAGCTGGGCCATCCAGCCTTCAGAGAAGCTTTCAACTAATAATGGATGGAGAGTGGTTAGTTAAATACCTTTGTCTTATCTGCATTTGGCATAATTCTGAGCCATGTTCTATACCATCTAGAGTTCTTCACTAGGATCAAGCTCTGGTTGCCTATCAGTGTAACTGCCGTATAATACACCCTTTCT